>JAHWFP010145851.1:10142-24709 GCA_023313725.1 Lithobius niger
AAGTGTTCGGGCCAAGTGTTTCTAAGTGTTCGGGCCAAGTGTTTCTAAGTGTTCGGGCCAAGACCTAGCATAAAGAATCAATCAATCTAAGTGACAAATTGCTCGACTATCATTTCATTTTCAACAGAAGTAATTGTAATCGCTTGCCGACACAAGACGTGACGCTACCTTACTTTGTAACAAGTGAACCTTGAAAATGAAGAAAAATTAACGAAGTCTTTGGCCATGTTTGCAAAGCACGTACGTCAATGACCGTAATTAAGTTTGGCTTCGCTTGTTTTATAGTTACTATTGAAAGCAAGAATGTAAAAAAAAAAAAAAATACACTTTTCTGTCTATCCTGAAATAAAAACTCAACGATTTCGGTGGTGGGGGGAGGGGAACCTACCCCTTTGTTAACCAGTTTAAAAAAAAACCTAGCAATACCCTCAGCTTCCAACGCGTAATGACCGAAGGACAGTATGTCGTCATTTCGTCGCACACGAATCGAACACGCAAACAAGATGGTGGTGCCGTTGAATCGTCAGTCCATCCAGATCCACGAAAAGTGATGTGAAATTGAATCAATACTATTATTCTTACCAAAAGTGGTCCACTTGCTAGTGACGCTCGCACCAATTTATGTTTCACGTATGCGTACTTGACGAACGTACAGTTCTAGCAGTAGTTCTTCCGTTGTAGATTTTTCGTACAGTCTGTGTAAGCGACAGTTATTTGGTAATCAAGACTGAACTGCAGATAAATCGAACACCATAGGTTTTTTAGCTTTGCTGGAATTCATAGAAAAGCTGAAAATTTCAGCAGCGCCCAGAAATATTTAGTCGTAAGTATATACCAAGTTTGACCCCAATCTGATTTAAAAAAAGCGGTTTGAAGCAAACTTATAGGCGGTTTGAAACAAATGGCCTGGACAAACACAGAAAGACATACAGAGAATTTCAAACTTACATAATGACCTCCCGACGTTTGTCAGTCAGTAATTGGGCCATCAGCCATGTCAAATCTAATTCAAAACCGAGAGGTAAAAAAAAGAGTAACCATCTGCAAGTAGCGTGCACAGACCACCGAGAGGGCAGGGGCAACTTTTGTCAAAAGGGACGCTGAGGTTTTCTTTTCTGGGATCTTTCCCTTTTTGATCGTCTGTCTTTTCTTTTACCTTTTTTTTTAAGCTAGTCTCTTTTTTGTACTCTTTTGTTCCCGTTTTTGCCTCTTTCCTGGCTTTCTTTTTTCCCTTTTTAGGCGTCTAGGCCCTTTCTCTGACTGCAGCACCAGCGTTAATCGGTTCAGAAAACCAAAATTGGACGTATTTTTTTTTTTACAAAAAGAGTGCAAAAGGGGCATTTTTTTTATCCGAAAAGGGCAGGGGCAATGCCTTACCTGCCCCCCCCCCCCCTCCTGTGCACGCCACTAATGTTCTTGACGAATAGCCGGACGCGGTTGAAAACGTAGCGACCCGCCAGAAAAGAAACGATATGTAAGATTGACAACTCGAGACGAGGCCGATTACACCAATTCTACTCTCCCTCTATACCAAATTCGTAAAATGTGTCTGTATTAATACCACGCGCCATGGCTGTTTGCTGTGACGTGCATGTCACGTGACTGCGCTAGTCCAATCAGACGGCCAAACAGCCGTTGTTCTCGTTCGTCAATGGCTAATTCATGGAGACGTCACGGCAAACAGCCATTGCGCATGGTTTAGGTGCTCACCATCACAGATTAATTGTCTGCGGTTGTGTGTTGCAGGGAACGTAGCATCTTTGCTGCAAGAACCAGAAGAAGAGCCTTCCTTCGACAACAGTGTAGAGAGAAACATTACAACCCAGATTGCACTTACTGCAACGTTCCACTGTAAAGTCAGAAACCTGGGCTCCAAAACGGTAAATTTTATAAAACTTTTTGAGAGTTTGGAACAAGGTAACCTTACGCGTGCAAAGCTTTCAGAATTTGACGTTTCTGTCAGTGGATTTACCGGCTCATACAAGTTTTTGAGTAAATATTTCAGTAATTTTGACACTGCTTGAGGAAATTGAATTTGTACTGTAAGGTACCTGATTGTAAAAGTAGTAAGTCCCAGAAAAGCAACATGCTTGTCCATTTAGACGTCTTGGTCAATACGGCTTTTGAAGGAAGGTCACCTTTTTCAACTTAGTTCCTTAAGAAAATTGCTGCCATGTTTGTAGCGGCTAACTAATGAGTAAACACAAACTCAAAAAAAATATCACTTTCTTCTGTTTTTGTATAATTTCTAAATAGGAGAACCTCAAAATATTACAATGCGTTGCCAAGGTATTAGGAAAAGAATATTACAACTGATTTTTAAAAATATATATATATTCAGCAATAATTTCCCACAATACTGTCTTAATTTGGTAAAGAAAGAAGAAATCGTAACTAACCAGTAATTTCTCAAGCCATCCCTTTCCGGTAATTTTTTTCAAATTGCTCCAATTGCCCCTTAGTCCTCCTTGCATTGCTAGTCTAGGAGCTAACTCAATGCATTTATGCACTTCCCCTCAGTTGACTGCTGGGGATTATTAAACACCTACAGGAGTGTTAAACACAATTGGTCACGTGGTCCAAATCGTAGTTGTTTGGCCGCCATATTGGACGCCATATTGGGAACTACGCCCAGTGTTATCTCCCTTACTGGCGGTCCAAATTTTAACTTTCTTATTTCATTTTAATCGCCGTGAAATTCCCTACAACTTTTGATAATCCCATTAGTTTTTTTTAGAAAAAAAACATGATTTTAATAAGTATTACATGAAAAACGCCCTTTCATGAGTAAATTTCTTATAAAAGTGCAAGAAACATGCTACTAGAAGCAGATCTGTACGGGAAAATGGTTTTTGATTAAATATACTAGGTTAGCCAACCATGTTCCGTAATAGAGACATATTTTTCAATACTATCAGAAGGTTATGTATAGGGGGGATTTGCAGTTACTCTGTTCCAAATCTGTTGAAAGAAGCAGGTGACAGGATGCTAGCCCTCATTTTTCACCAATTACCTCAAACGTGAGTGAAGCTGTGATTTGTTCTACTGAGTTACGTCTTTGTTAAATGTTAATGCACTGTATCATTACCATGATAAGTGGAAAACTATTAACTTTGGATTATGGTGACAGAGAAAATGAGGGTACTTTTACTCCGCAAATCCAAAAGGAGCATCCGAACCTCAAGATTTTCCTGTTATTGCCAGAAATTCTTTAGCGAAGATGTATGGGTTTATATACATGTTTGAAAATTATGTGCTGTGACTTTTAAATTTAAAAAACTGGATTTGGAACAGTAAGGTTAATCGCAAATCCCCCCCTCCCCCTCCCCCATAAACTACCTTCTGATACTATTGGAAAATATGTCTTTATTACGGAACATGGTTGACTAAGCTCACTGTTAGAAATTTCCGTATTTTCACCGTACAACGTCCGTAAATATTTACGGAACATGCCTGTAAATATATTTTACGGAATAAGTACCGTAATTAAACTCAACAGTAATTAATTAATTACTGTCTTCAACTCATCTTTACTTAATGCTCCGTAAATTTACCGTTTCTCAAGATAACGGGACGTCCGTTAAATTACGTTCATTTTCCTGTTAGCAGTGTTACCATTGACTGTCACCGTAAAAAAAAGGAAATATTTTTTACAGTGTAGTTTATTTAAACAAACAACTATTTTCCCGTACAGATCTGTTTCTAATAGCAACTTTCTTGCGCTTTTATAAGTAATTTACTCAAGAAACGGCGTTTTTCACCTAATACTCATGCTTTTTCTCAAAAAAAGTAAAGGGTTATCAAAAAGATCATACCGCAAAAGTTGTAGGGCATTTAAAGGCGATTAAAATGGGCTATAAGAAAGTTAAAATAGGACCACTAGTAAGGGAAATGTCTTGGGCGTAGTTCCCAAGCCATTAAGCCTCAATCCCCCCCCCCCCCCCAATATGGCATCCAAAATGGTGGCCAAACGACCATAATTTGGACTACGTGACCAATCGTGTTTAACACTCCTGTAGGTGTGTAACAATGCCCAGCAGTCAAATTGAGGGTATATAAAAGTGCATACGTGCATTGATCTAGCTCCTGTACCTTGTGGTGACCTATAGAGCTGAATAAGAACACTTCCACTAGATTTGTTTCATATAACTTCATCTGCAGACATTCGTTACAATTCCATCACTGTAGCCGTTTAATTACCCAGACCACTGCACTGTGACTGAGGTTGGCGCTAATGACCAAGTTGTCGACGCGCCATTAAGCCTCAATTCCCCCCACCCCCCCGTTTAATTATTATTATGAGGGGAGAACCAGGCACTCACGTACATTTAAACCTCACATACATGGAAAATATACATTTAAAGGTACATGCATCCCTGTTGGCTTTCCTGTACGACTCAGTTTTGCGACATCAGTTCAAACGTATGTAAACGTTGCCAACACAGTCATTTTCGGTTCAGGCCCGTCAGATCGAAAACCCAACAAATAGAATGTATCGCACGGCCCGTCAGATAGAAAATTTTAGACCTGACGGGAAAATGTATTTCTGTTTGATGGGACTTATCTTCCTATATACAATGGGAATTTTCTTCTATCTAATGGGATTTATTTTCTATTTAATGGGATATTTTTTTCGATACAAAGGGATTTGTTTCTGGCTAAAGGAGCGTTCAAGTATTATGTCCGCAAGAAGTGGGGAGGGGGGTCGCCTCTTGACCACGACTGCTAACGAGGGGGTTTGCAGTTGGAGACGTAAAATGGTGGCACCGTTTTTAGAACGAATCCTGCTTGTAAACCCATTTTTATAACTCGTTCTGCCTTTATAAACTTTTTTCGCCTGCCGAAAATGCGTAATTTGATGACATTTCCTGCTGCCAACTTGATCCATGGCGATAACAGTCAGATAGATGTGTTGCGACAAAGTTAGGTTGTCCTATCCAGGTATCAACGAGATATGTACAAATAATATCATTTGCATGGAAGGTCGTTAAGAAGCAGGTCCGTGCGCAATACTTTTTTCTTTTCATATGGAAAATGAAGGTGATCGTCATGAGCACATAGCGCATCGAAAAATACGAGTAGCCCCGGACAGAAAAAACAAACAAGCAAAAAAATACTACTATACTTATAATTTGTGAACGCTACACTATGAAGACGATGTGTACTGACAGTACCCATCAATGTGGACCCACTCAGCCTCCACACGAACTGCGTACTGAAAGTGCACAATTTGTGTACTGGTAATACACCAGCCGTGGCAAGAATGTGTGCTCTCAGTGCACAGACTGTGTGCAGGCTGTCAGTGCACAACTCGTGTGAAGGCTGAGAAGGTACACATTCATCTGCACACTCAGTACACATTGTCTTCAGAGTGTATGAACTGGTTGTTCCGTACTGGTTAGGTATTCTTTTTTTCCCAGTGGTTGCAAAACAAAAATCTCTGTTGGGGAAAAAAATGTCTATATAATGGGAAAAAATTCTATCTGTTGGTAAAAAAAATTCTATCTGACGGGAAAACAATTCTATCTGACGGAAGTACACATTTTCTATCTGATGGTATTTTTATCCCATGGGATGTTCGACCATTTCTATCTGATGGGTTTTCGATCTAACAGGAGGATACCTCATTTTCTTGCATTTTCTTTCGTTCAGGATGAGTTTGCGAGATTAACTACCACCTGTGTAAATGTTGTAAATGTTATTCTCAATGGGTCGCACGACACATCGGAAGGAATTATGTGTCTTTAAATGAATTTTAGAAAAAATGCTAGCACTGGAACAAAGTATGTTGAACAGGAGAAGCCCAAAGCCCAAACTTTCTCTGCCGCTTTTGCCACGTCCACACATGTTCTTGCCAACTATGTCATTTTAACTTTTCTTTAAAATAAAAAATAAACAAAAAAGAAAGAAAACTCTAAATTAAAAAAAAAAAAGGTTGTGTTGGTTTTACATGTGCACTTTGGGCTTCTCCTATTAAACATCCTTTAAATGAATGGCATCTTATAGCTCGTCACCAACGAGTAACCTCGCTCATGAATACTTCACTACCAGAAATACCTCTGCTTTAGCTCATCCTCGTTTCATTGAGTGGAACGACCCAATAGCGAATATCCCTGAGCCTAACCAAAATGACGGGGGATAAAACTTCCAAAATATTACCACCGTACTCCTATTACAGCCTGAAACGTCGTAGAAAATGTAACTCTCACCCTACCCTGGACATGAATTTAAAACGAAAAAGTTATTTATTGACGTTGTCCTGTCCTACTCCTCTTCCTCCATATGGGTGCAATTTTGGAACTTTGATAACCCCTCCATATTGATTAGACTCAACCTATCGAGGTTGAAGAGACCTTTACAGTGACATTACGACTTGATAGGAGTTTGCATTTGAAAATAACCTCCTCGGGTCACTCCTGCAAAGGGAGGCGGACGTTGCCCTCCGTTGACCTGCTTACTATCCTCAAAGGACGTTCTCCTCATTGAAAACGAACTGGAGTTGTCAGGATGTCCTGGAACATTTGGGACACACTGCATACTTACATTGTCACGTATGGTTTCACGTGTACTCGAACACTACAAGAGCAGTATAGTATCTTAAATCTTACAGGAAAGCTTATTCGTGCGCCTTCCTGGTAGTGACTTCGGCTCAGTTAAACCTTTCCTCAAACGACAAATGAGTTCGTTCTTATCTTTTAATTCGTGATATTTTCGCATACCGTGTTGTTCTTGTGAAGACTTTGTAAACAACGTATATCAGTGTTTAATTTCGCTCTCTTTGCTCACTCTGTCATATCGCGTATTTTTCTATTCAGGGACGTGCACAGGCTCCCGAGAGGGCAAGGGCATCTTACATTTTTCCTGGGATTTTTTTTTTTTTTGGTGGTGCTTCAATCTCTTTTTACTTAACCGTTTCTGCCCAACGTCTTAGTACTTTCAGTTCTTTTTTTTTTACCCTTTTTACCCATTGCATGACGTCGTTGTACTTCAATTTTTTTTATTTCTAAAGTCAGTAAAAATATTACAAGTTTACGTAAGAGCGTTGCTAATGTCAGTAAAATACTAATTTCTTCTTTGACATTTTAAATTTTCAGCAAAACCAGCAAAAGCGTTTAGATAATAGTTGAAGCTTAACGGGCAAGAGTGATAAAATTTACACCGGCAATTTTTAACCAAAGTTTATTATAGTGTTTTCCTTTACAGACAAGAGTTCAAAACAATGGTGTACATTATTTTTTACACTGGGTATGGCTGCCGAGATAATAGTTTTATACGTGATGTAGACTCAATCAGTAAAATACTCCCAAATCCCTAGATTCATAATTCTGAGAATAGTATAAACGTTTTTTCCCGTCAATAGAGGAACTTTTAGGCCACGCCCCAAGCAGAAGTTTAAAAAAAATCAGTTTCATAACGTGTACCAAAATTACGTGAGCAAGAACAGATGAGCAATCAGAGTGGTCAGCAATCAGCAAGTGGACATCGGATTAAAATCGTGCAATCGACTAAAGTAATGGGACTTTATGAAAATAGTCTACACAGTCGTCTGATGATGTCAAAAGTTGAAGAACGCTTGAAGTGAAACCCAGATCAGAAAACAAAAACGAACTGGTATGATGTTTAAGGTAGGATTAACTGAAGTAAGAACAGGGAAGGAACACGAATGGACAATGAATAAACAGTGTTGCCGTAGTGTGTAGTACTGTGAAACCTTACTGGTGCATTGACTTGTTTTTACATTTTTTGCTGTTGCACTCAGTAGATAAGCTAACGGCGGTGTCTTCTACTTGCCTAAACAACATGGCTTAAAAATTGTAAAAAAAATAAAAACTAATCATTATAAATCACCAATAGTGTGATAAACTGAAACGAGCCGATTTGATTGACAAACAACCAGATTCTGATTCTGCTCCAGTCCAAATTTCCGGTATGATACGACGGCTTTTAATAAATTCTAGTATGCTTGCTATACCAAGGCCTATGAGGCACATATACCGAATTAAGTTTGAGAATATAAAAAAATTGGTGCAGCTATTAACCACTAAAATGTTCACTTTAACGTGGGATAACGAGGCAAAACCAGTACTAAGCTTTATAGTTTCTGAATTCTAGTATGGGATCATTATTTTGTAATAATAAATAAAAAGTTTCACCACGTTAAAGTGGCAGGATAACGGAAGGGCGGTGAGCCACTGATACCGTAGCCTAGATTGGGTGTTTAAGAAAAGGTAGAAGGCTTTCCGATTCCAGTGAATCTTTGTACTTGCTTGAAACCCGATTAACGCTCCTGAATAAATACACAACAATGCGGGTGTAACTAAGAAATGTTAGTGTGTGTGCTGCTCTTATCAGTTCCTTTTGACTTTATTGACTGAACCAAGGAAGGCAATGACATAGCTGTCGACGCGCCATTAAGCCTCAATCCAAGCAAGGCGTTTGTACCTGTTTTGACTTAGAAATATAAAAAAAAACCAGAGTAGATATTAAGTCATAGATATCCGTGAATCATAGGCGATCATAGGCTTGCGCGCGAGTTTTTCCCTTCAGCCCCGAGATTATTGGACTAGCCGTTTCGAGCTCAAGAGCAATTATAGCAGTTAAATCGCCTACGATTCACGGATATGTATTTTAATGCTAAGGTGTGATGTCAAGCTAAATTATCGTCTTATTCGAGTTTTTTTAAAGACTTGTTTGTAAATTTTATTTGTGAATCATAATGAATTTAAGAATGTTTACATGCGACTTATGTAAATTCCTGAACGGAAGTTCCGGTGGAAGCTTCCTGTGTATGAAGACCGACCGAAAGGGAGAGACCTTCCGTAATACTGATGTTTGTGTTTTAAGGGAAAACTGTATTTTTTCTACTTTAATAGTTTAAATACGATGAATGTATAAAATACGCTATTCGCCTGAGTCTGGTAGGTTTTTAGGTGTATTTCAAAGAGTCAGTAGCCTAGTTTTCGTACCGTCGAAACGAAAGGTTGCCTGGTTGGGCTATTCCTCCGTGGGTGGGGCGTAGCATAGTACGCGATTTTGTTTTTTTCATGTTAGGCTAGAAAGAAAAATGTCGCAGGTTGTAAATGTGCCTGTTCGTGCTAGTTGCAATGAGGTGTGCTGGTTGAATTTGTGTTGTCTACGGTAATTTTCGGGTCACATGTCACATGGTGGAGCAGGGGTTGTGTAGACCCCGTAAAAAGTATTAGATTATCAAAAAAGTGTGGGTTATCAAGAAAGTGTGGGTTATCAGAATTATCCCACTGTGACGTGTGTGGGTTTTCACATTAACCGTATATAACGTCTACACTTTTAGCATGGGTATGTGTTAGCGTGACGTCACCACCGTGCATTAAGCTTAAAAATTCTGCTATAACGTTTTAGACTGTTGCACTGATAGACTGATGCGGGGGGGGAATTGAGGCTTAATGGCGCGTCGACAGCTTGGTCATTAGCGCCAACCTCAGTCACAGTGCAGTGGTCCGGGTTGCCACTGCACCACACATTACAGAGATATTATTCAAACCCCTAATCATGCACTGACTGATGCATTCATTCATTATTATAAGTCTGCCTTTTGCTATGATTGCTAATAGGAAGCCTAGTAAAACCATGGTTTCACGCCGTTTGTTGTCATGTTAGCTATTGGTTCGGTTGGGTCTCAGACCATGATAGCCAAAGGTTTTTCGTCAAAAAAAGACATCGTATTTTTTCGTTTGTTATATCGTTTGTTACTACGTTATCGACATTACACTTCCCTCTGCATGCCACTCACCCTTTTGTATTGCTACCGTGCCAAAAATGAACACGTTCCTCCTTTGTCATTGCTGCTGTGAAAAGAATGAACATGACCGCCCCATCGCATACATATTTACTGCGTATGGATTGCTTTTATAATGACTGCCTATCACCGTTCGCATTCTCCGCGGCTAATACCCCAGCACAAGTCAAACCCATAATGATGTTAGCAATGCTTCCTATCACAATCGAGAGTTGGGTCATGCAAGCATTGTTGGCATTTTATTTAGTTTCAGCGTACTCCATGTGGATGGCGCTGGCTGAGTAACATTGTTGCCTAATGATAACGATTAAAATAACTTAAAATGAATCCGGTCGTTTAGACTTCGTAATTCGGGTAAAGTAATCGACCAAATTCGATCATCTTTAGAAAAGCGCAATCTGTACAGGCATACATGTGTAAAATCAATGATCAGCTTTATACAGAAAATATTTTGGTCTGTGTAGCGCATTGTATAAAAAATATACTGAACAACACCAAGAAGAAGAAGAAGAAGCCAAGCACTAGTTTCGAAATTCCACCTCGGATCCACAGTTTCGATCCCGTCCACAGATTTTAATCAATTTTGGTATACTCGAGTTGTTGACAAGGGCCTTACCCAGCCAAATTTGTTTAAAAAATATTCAAAATCCAGTGGATGTATCGAGCGTCAAAATTTTGCTCTTTAACGTGGGAGAATGAGATCAACTTACAGTTACATTCACGGAAATTATTCACAAAATAAAGCACCTCTAGAAGACTTGACGCTTAAAACGACATCTAAAAACCATACGCGTCGTGTGTTTAGGTCGATGTGAGAACACCACTGGTATTTAGAAATTTAGAAATTCTCTGTTTGACATCTCTGTAATGTTTGGCGCAGTGGCAACTCGGCCCACTGCACTGTGACTGAGGGTGGCGCTAATGACCTAGCTGTCGACGGGCCATTAAGTCCCCACCCCCACCCACCCACATCCAGTAGTGTGATATTCACGGATTTTTATTTTATTTTAGGTTGTCTGGCTCCGTAAGCGTGATGCTGACGTCTTGACGGTTGGTAAATACACGTTTACAAGTGACCAACGGGTACAGTCGATACATGACGAGGAAACGGAAGATTGGATTTTACAAATTAAATATGCTCAGAAACGAGACAGTGGAAAATACGAATGCCAGGTCAGCTCGCATCCCCCACTGACTATGTCTTACAACTTGACAGTGTTTGGTAAGCTGAAGAGAAATGCTTTTTCTTAGTAGTCTGAAATGAAAGTTACAGTTTATATTATGTTTCATGTCGTTACGACGAATTTTTACGGTGTAGTGAAAATCCCTCTCTGAAAGAGAGACTTTTCAGTGGTACCCTCAACAACTCCCAGAAGATGCCAGATCGACGGGCTCTGCTGTCATTGTTGACAGAATTTAGGAACTAGTTAATTTTACAAATGTTCACCCTTTTCGTTACTAGATGGAGGTATCTACCAAATCACCTCGCTTGCTCCCTTTATCTAATGTTTGTTGGCGTTTCTGGTGGTGTTGATGCGTCGTTTTATATGGGGTTTTCGTTAGTGAGAACTGTTCAGTTATACTATTGTGCTGGACTCCCTCCCGCGATGAAATTACCTGTCTGTTCAACCAGCGCTCTACTACAGTAACGGCTGGATCTTGGGTGACAAATAGCGTATGCAAGTAGATTGGACAATACTGCCGTCGAAAACACCTCTGATCTGATTGGTCGTCCTATTGTCGCTTTCTGTCAGCCGTAGGGGATAGTTAAAATTAACAGAATGCTAACCTTCCTTCCCTTGAAGCACTTTCGGATCCACGAACGCAGTTTTGACGGGGTAACACTAGCAATTTAGCCGAATAGCATGGAGGGAGAAAGCAAGAATAGTTAGAGTGTCTGTGTGGGGGGAGGGAGGGGTTAGGAGCTCCCCAGCGGGGTCGAAAGCTGACGCATTTTTGCTATTTTCCGGTACTTTCCGACTGGGTAAAGTGGCGTTGAAAACGTTTTTTTTTAAATGTATTTTAAATGAAATGTAAATCCTAAATGTAAATCTAAATCTTAAAATGTAATGTAAATCTTTAATGTAATGTGTAAATCTTTACATTACATTACACTGGTACATTGTTACATTACATTGGTACTGTAAATCTTTGGGGGTTTTCATAACTAAAAAATATATTAATGTTTTAGCACTCCTGATACTTTGTTAGAAATGTTGGTATAGTTTTATAAGCAAAATATGGAGTTCGTTATCGTCTTCCTGTTTGTCTTAACTGATTTTCGTGATATCAGTACGTCTAAGCTTCATCTTAAATTAAAAATGCATTCCAGTTCAGCAAAAAAAAACATTTGTTTGGTACAATCCTTTATTTTTTTGTACAATTGGAAACAAAAAGAACTAAGTTGAGTTGAATTGAACTGATCTACCAATTAATGAACTAGTTCTTATTTCTCCGTTTGTTACCTGTTATTTTAGTGATCTAAGGGAGAAACAGTAGAAATATAAACTAGCTAAGGTGAATCAACCTCTAAATGCAGCCATCTAGTGGTAAAAATTGTACCCAAATGCTACCGTTCAAATTCCATCTTAAATTTGAATTAAATTCTGCGGACAATTCTGCGGCTCTCTAGCTGTTTTTCGTTTTTTGAGTGTCTGTAAAAAAAAGTAAAAAATATAAGTGTAAAAAATTACCTTGCCAATTTGCTAAATAAGCCTTCAAACGCGTGTAGGAGGAGGGAATCGCCCCTTTGCACCCCCCACTAGTTAAGCCACTACACGAACGTGCCTCTGAGAAATAGCTTCTGGTGCTGAGTTGTAGCTTTAAAAATGTTTAAAAATAATTTAAAGTTAATAAAAGTGTGTCACGCAAGTCTACGAAAAGTTAAAATTATCAGCGGTTTAGTTAGTTGCCCCTATATGCGGTAGATGTCGCGACTAAAACAATAAAAAAAAATTCACTAAAAACTGCCGAACACACCTCGAGAACGGAACTGCTCATAGCGGCCATATTGTCTACCCCCCTAAAAGCATTATAGATCGGACCGGATAATTTACTGACCATTATTCAACATAGTAGAAAGCGGAAACGTCTGCGGCTCGTGTTGAAATACGTGTTCTAAGGTGAAGAAAGAGTCCCCTCTTCACCTTGTAAACTGCTTATTTATTTACATAACTTACTGCAGTGCTTGATTTTCATTTATAAAGTACATTTACAAGGCTCTTCTTTTCTCAAATACACAAAATGTAAAGAAACGTGGCTTGAACTGAAATCCCTTTCCCTTTCCAGAAATCAACGCGGAAACAGGTAAGCCGGGTGGGAAATCAATCCATCACGTCTCCTATATTTCCTCGGTAGTTCAAGCCACGTTTCTTGACACCTCTGTGCATAATGCGAAAAGAAGAGCCAACGAAATGTACCTCATAAATGAAAATCAAGCACTGCAGTAAGTTATGCAAATAAATAAGACTAAGAGTTGCAAATATAATTGGCACCACGTCGTTTCGGGGACTGGTTGCACCCACCCCATTAGTGGGAAATTTCGTCACAGAGGCCGTACACAAATATAAAACAATGCGCTCAAATCATGTTGAAATGAGACAGTAAGAAAAATTAAATTTCAACATTATGCGAAACAAGGAACTTATGCAATACTGGTCGAAACAGTAAATGCAGTAGGGAGCCAAAACTCAAACGTCATTCTCCTCCTTGGAAATGTCAAGCTGGCCCACGAGATGTATATGGGCTACCTGTAAAACCAAATGGGCCAGGTAGCCCAACCAATGGGCTGCATGGGCTAGCAAACATTTTTGTTCGGGCTGTAACTTAAGGTGCAAAAGTAACATATAATCTTAATCTGGGGCGGAGGGGGGTGGGGAGAAGATTGACACTAGCTCCCATTTTAATATAGGGGGGGAGATGAGGCTTAATGGCGCGTCGACAGCTTGGTCATTAGCGCCCATTTTAGTAAGCCAAAAAATTAAAATATTGGGCCGAGATGTACGCACTAAGGGCTGTGTGGGCCAATCAACAAAACTTACATTACTACCTCTCTGAAGCTCCAAAAATGTTAACTCCTTAGCCCCTTAAATAGCCCCACATTTTAATGAGCCACAAAATTAAAACATTTGGCCGAGATGTACGAAGTACCGGGGGAAGTTAATATTTTGTAGCTTCAAAAAGATTGTAACGAAGATTTTGTTGCCTAGCCCACATGGCCCGGAATGCGTACAACTCGGACCAAAGTTTTAATTTTATGGCCCATAAACATGGGAGGGGGGGGGAGAGCTAGCATAAATCTGCCCTCCCTTCTCATATTAAGATTATTTGTACCTTTTGCATCTTAACAGCCCAAACAAAAATGTTCCCGCCCACGGAACCCGTCGGCTGAGTACTTGGCCCATTTGGTTTTATAGGTAAGCCATACATCTGGGGGGCCAGCTTGGCGTTTCCCTCTTCCCGTCGGCATAATTTGTTTTTCGTAAACAGTTCAGCAAAAGTCGCTACATAGCCCTCCATGCAGCCCAGCAGCATAAAAAAAAACATTTAATCCAGCATAAGTCACTTAACCTAACCTAACCTACATAACCCAACCAACTACAACCAACTACAACAACTACAGATCAAGATCCAGCCCGCCTATCTGAACTGTTTAAGAAAGAAAAATATGCTTCCCGGCGGGTGTAGGTTGGAAGTGAACACGGTGGGCATGTACACAGGCTGAGAGGGGAGTGGGTTGATGAAGATTGGGTTATGTAGGTTAGGTTAGGTTAAGTGACTTATGCTGGATTAA
>JAHWFP010145852.1:0-29610 GCA_023313725.1 Lithobius niger
CAAGCAGGTTTCCACCACAGGAAAATAACAAGCAGAAAGACCCCAAATAAAGGCCACAGATAAAGTGCAATGAACTCTCCGAACAAAAAGACTAACGAAGCCACTCGTGAAATCGATTCGAAGTGCATACATCATCAACAAACCATGGACAGATGCACACTCTACAGCTTGTGCATCTGTCCATACTTTACGCACCTCTCAAAAACGCGAAAACCAGTCCACAATTTTCACAAATTTTCGACAGCCCTGAAAAAATTTTTGTTGATATTTCTACCTGCTTTCTTCTTCAGGTGAAATAAATATTTACTAGTTACATCACATTGCCGGTGCCAATTTGAACGAAGCATGTGCGTGCATATCCTCCAAGAAACAGAAGGGCCAGTACCTAAGCGTCTTTCTTGCTACTCTCGACTGTTGAATGATTACACCTGGAGCACTGATGTGGGATTGAAGTTGCAGCACCTCACGCTGGAAAAACCATGTAGGAATCGAGTGAAGCGTTGAGAAAACTAGAGAAGGACCCTGAGGTTGTAACTTGAAAGGTCGAAAAAGCAAATGCCATGGTTGTTTTTAAGCAAGTACATGATGAAAAATTGTTGGTGGAGCTAGAAAATTCCGGGATGCATGTGGAAAAAAAGAAAAGACCTGGGGAATATCCCACTATTTGACCTTGAATTTAGTTTGAAGAGATTGTTCGAAAAAGGATACCTCAGTAAGGGTGAATTAAAAGAGTTGAGACCAAAATATCCACAAAAATTACCGAATGTCTTTGCCCAAATTAAGATACACAAGGAAGGAAGGGCATATAAGTTAACTACATCTTTTAAAAGATGGATTTGCGCAAAAACTGGACTGGAAGGTGGCAGGTCTCATGAAAAACGTATGTAGCGTGCTCGAGCAGACTGAAGCACACAGGGGAATTGCTTGAAGCCCTTGAAGGTATAAAATTGGAAAGTGACGAGGTCTTAGTCTCGTTTGATGTGGTTAAGTAATTTCCAAGCCTTTCCCACAGGCTAATTTTGGAAATGCTTAGGGTGTTTGCAGACAAGAGGGAAATCAAGGAGGAGGTGTATGAAAGAGATAAGGCACTGCTGAAAGTAGTATTAGAATCCATTTATGTGGAACTGGAAGGAAGAGTGTTCAAGTAAGTGAAGGGGGCCCTGATGGGGTACTCCTGTTCCCCTGTTCTAGCTGAGCTGGTCCTCCAGAATCTTGATGAGTATATTCAGGAGGGGAATCCCAATGTGAAGCTGTGGAAGAGATTTGTGGATGATATTATTGAAACCCTGAAGAAAGAAGAGGTGGGTAGGGTGTTAGAGCAGCTGAACAAGTAGGGGGAACACCTGAAGTTTACATGTGAGGAGGAAGTTGAAGGGAAGATTCCGTTCCTGGACGTCCAGCTCCAGCAGGAGGGAGGAGATACCGTAGGGTACAGACCTTACAAAAAGCCTACGGCCACGACGAGAGGGATAACCTACGAAATACGGGCATCCGTGGAGCCAGCTGCGAGCCATTGCTAGAAACGAGTTTGTCCGAGTGGCTAGGAACTCCACGACAGCCACCAAGGAAAAGAACTTCCTTGAAGAAGTGAAAGGCAGATTTGTAAACAAGTTGATAAAAGAAGCTCAAACTGAGAAGAAGGTGGAGAGAGAAAGAAGAGAGAAAAAGGAAGAAGTAGGGGAAGAGGAAGAGAAGGAATGAACCGAAGAGAATAGGAGTGATATACCTGGGAGAGCAGAGTGAAAAGCTAGTGAGGTTGCTGAAACAACAGGGTTTTAATTCCTTCTTTCGAAACCCTGAAGGTATAAAAAAGAAGCTTATGAAAAAGAAAGGTAAGAACATACATCAAGTGCACGCTAGAATGGAAATGAGGAAAAATTAGGAAGAAGCCTTGAATGAAATAGTGAATGTAAGAGAAGGAGTATATAGTGTTCCTTGTGGTGGCTGTGACGCTGTATATATTATATAGGCCTAGGTAAAACGAAGAAAAGTATATGAAATCGAGTGAGACAACATATGGCAGACACGAAAAAAGAGGATGAGGAAAACATAGTGGCAGCCCACCACAAGGCCACTAGACACAGCATTGATTGGAAGAAGACTACTACACTGATTAAGTCAAACTCTGTTAGTGATAAACATTTACGATGCCTCGAGTCACAAGCCAAACTTCGGCATAAAATAGATGGGAGAGAGCTCATGAACCTCCAACCATCATCAACACCAGCAATCCAGCATTTGGTGTGGAGAGATCTGGCAGAGAGGCTGCGAGCTCGGTGGAGTAGCAAGAAAGACGCTTAAGTGCGGGCTTTCTATTTCTTGGAGGCTACGCACGCGAGATCGGGGGACAAAGATAATGGTGTAGCCATGCACCACGAATCCACAAAACACGATATAGCACGGAATCTAATCAAAACAGTGGTCCACTCCAACTCCAATCGTTATAGACATTTAAGGGCCCTGGAGGCCATAGCCATAATCCAGTCTGAAATAGCACAAATTCCCCTCATGAACATTCAACCCCCAGCATATCCAAACATATCCCACTTGATCCACCCACACCTATCTTCTCTGCTACAAGAAAAGTGGGGAGCAACACGATGCTTGGCTCCCAGCTGGCCTTTACAGATCAGTGGTCGCCAGCCTAAATGCAACGAGAACAACCAACAACACGATGTAATCTCAAACTCAAACAACCCCGCAGTAGAAGGCTGATGAAGACAAGAGAGTTGTATTGATGAATGCTTGTCGAAAATTCGCGGAAACAACGTTTCCCCACCAACATTTTGAAATAGCGTCACCCGTACCTGTGCTAATAAACTACAGATGTACTCCACATTCATCAACTGGTAAACCACCTGCGTCACTCATGATAGGAAGACATAAACAATGGACTGCCACAAATTTTGCTGAAACGAAATGATTATCAAGTGCGAAACCAGGACTCCAGAGTGAAAGCCAGGATGACACTTCATGCTGACAAACACCACCACACTAAAAAAGAGATGTTAAGTTCTTATAAGACAGCCACACAAGAATAAGTTATCACCACCATACAATCCAATTCCGTATCGAGTAGCCTATACTCGAGAACCGATGATCACCGCAAAGCGAGATGGTCACAGCACCACACGAAATCAGTCGTTTCAAATTACTGCAACGAGGAAACAACAAACATTAAGGCGAAATGAGTGAACTGGTGTACGAGAACAAAACCCCACCAGAGAGGAGGAGACTAAGTCCAATTTTATTTCAAGCAGATGACGAGAATCCCACAACACAAAGATCGATGCAGGAGAGAATAACCCCGCCAGAGCGGAGGAGATGACACGATTTTCAAACAAGCTTAGAAGCTACAAATTCCACAAGTGTTGTGAACAGTGAACAACCAATAACTTGGTGTGAAAACACTCAAAGCTTTAATGTGACAAAATTTGGAAGAGTGTCAAACTAGATTAATGCATGATAACCAATTTTAATAATAACGTAAGTTCATATAGCCTAATAATACCAATTTTAATTAGGGTAAGTCACGCACATATTTTGTCAAGGGGGGAAAGACGCACCTTGATTAGGAACATTTTGTACCGTCCAGACAGGGCGCTATAGAGATCAGTCCCTGTCACTTCCGGTTGTAGAAGATGCGTTGTAAACGGCGATCAATACAGATAATTATATGTTAGCGTTGGCAAGCCTCAATGCCATCATTTACCCACGACAACATAACAAAAGAAGATAACGGGATTCACCAGGAATCGTATGAATACTCTGCCAACAAAGTAAGAGCAAGGTATTAAGACAATAACCCTACATTTCTTCAAGATAAATGTGGTACTAATGCAACTTTTTGGAAATCTAATTAAATACTTCTTGTTTTAAAACTAACCTGCTGTCTTTGCTTCTTCTTTTCTGCTTGTTTGGCTTCAATTTCTTTCAACTTTTCAAGATCTTTTTCATGTTGTTTTTTGGCAAGCTGACGTTCACGTTCTTTAACAACATTTTCTTGTTTTGCCTAAAAACATTAGAAGATTGTTAGAAAATATGTAGTTTGTGCTAAGATAGATTAATTTACTAAATATTTTACCGGCTTTGCCATGAATAAATCAACACAAAGCATAATAAGTCACCATACAAACAACATTTCATTTGTAGGTTCACACGTAGTGGAGTTGTCGTACTGCAATACAGACACAGTATCAAACCATGAAGGTGCATTTGTAATTGTACAATGAATAAATTCAAGCTATAGTAAATAACGGTTACCGGCAATTAGTGACACAATCGAGACATTTAAACACAAAATTATAACACCTACGCCACAAATTAGACTTCACAACAAGTTCTTTTTTAAATTTTTGTAGAGTTAGCCTCTTCTTCAGAAAATTGAAAAAATAGGAAAGTTGTTAGCTACATATTTACAGTCGGTCGGTCGGTTACACAAATTCAAGCAACCAACGTTCGTCAACCGCTGTCGGTGGGAGATTTCATTGTGAATCTAGTTTTGCTCCATCTAGTTTAGCAGAACATAGTTAATTATTTGTCTATAAGTTGGGCCAGTGATATTCATGAGTGGTACGTTTTTGTAGGAAAAACTCTTGATGGCCAGGGACTCAAGTAGTGGCCACAGGGGTAGGCGTGGGATTTGGAGGGGGGGGGGGGGGAGATGGAGGGGGGAAGGCACTGACGGCCTGTGTGACTGGTTGCCTCTGGAATAATTTTTTCAGGTTGGATGGATACCTTAGACAGCATGTCACCCCCTCATGGCTCAAGATCTTCTGAACACGTTCACTTTTCAACGGCAGGTAGGTGATGTATTCTACTGGTTGTGTTGTTTTTTTTCCGTTTCTTCCCTCTAGTCGGTTTTTCGCTAGTGGACCAAGATTGCTACTGTTATGTAGATGCGGATCAGGTGGTTTCATTGGGTGATTATTGAGAACCGGCGTGGGAGGGGGGGGGGGTGGAGGTTGGAAGGCACTGTCGGCCTGTGTGACTGGTTGCCTCTGGAATCATTTTTTCAGGTTGGATGGATACCTTAGACAGCATGTCACCCCCTCATAACTCAAGATCTTCTGAATACGTTCACTTTTCAACGGCAGGTAGGTGATGTATTCTACTGGTTTTTTTTTCCCGTTTTTTCGCTCTAGTCGGCTTTTCGCATGTGGACTAAGATTGTTACTCCTATGTAGATGCAGATCAGGTGGTTTCATTGGGTGATTATTGAGAACCAGGGACTCAAGTGGTGGTCACAGGGGTAGGCGTAGGAGGGGGGGGGGGAGGGGGGATGGAGGTTGGAAGGCACTGTTGGCCTGTGTGACTGGTTGCCTCTGCAATAATTTTTTCAGGTTGGATGGATACCTTAGACAGCATGTCACCCCCTCATGGCTCAAGATCTTCTGAACACGTTCACTTTTCAACGGCAGGTAAGTGATGTATTCTACTGGTTGTGTTGTTTTTTTTCCGTTTTTTCTCTCTAGTCGGTTTTTCGCTAGTGGACTAAGATTGTTACTGTTATGTAGATGCGGATCAGGTGGTTTCATTGGGTGATTATTGAGAACCAGGGACTCAAGTGGTGGTCACAGGGGTAAGCGTGGGAGGGGGGGGGGGATGGAGGTTGGAAGGCACTGTCGGCCTGTGTGATTGGTTGCCACTGGAATAATTTTTTCAGGTTGGATGGATACCTTAGACGGCATGTCACCCCCTCATGGCTCAAGATCTTCTGAATACGTTCACTTTTCAACGGCAGGTAGGTGATGTATTCTATTGTTTTTTTTTTTCCGTTTTTTCGCTCTAGTCGGTTTTTCGCATGTGGACTAAGATTGTTACTCCTATGTAGATGCAGATCAGGTGGTTTCATTGGGTGATTATTGAGAAAACTAGGTTCCAGGAAGTAAATATCGATGCAGTTCTGGTGATGTGATGTGGTTCATCTTCGGTTGGTAGAGAAAAGAGGTGATGTCTGAAGATTGAGCACATGAAAAATTTGAGGCTTGTGATTTTGATTAAAAGAAGGGCTGAAGTCTAGAACTGGAACGGCATTCACTGCGCTGTTGTCCAGGATTACCTTCAGTTGAGGTGCCGAGACAGTTCAAAAATGGGCTGGTCGGCGAGTAGATTGGAAATTCGTGTGGGTAGTGGCGGGATCCAATGTGGCATCCGATTAGTGAGGTTTGTGGAAACTGGTTGAAAGGCTGTGTTTTCAGTTGTCCATGATGTGTGTTGCTTGATTATTATTATTTTTTTTAAGTCAGACTCACTCGTTGGATGAACATAATACGACAAAGTGAATGTTGTTCCTGTTCCAGAAAGCTGCTTCGGTGATGTAGGTTCTGTTGGATCATTTTAGGCTAATTTGTGTGCTAAAATAAAAAGCATAGCCTTTAGCACACGATCTGCATCAGGAGCAGGAAATCATACGGGTGGTTTGCTTTAGAACACTGGACGATACTGGAATGGGCTGGCTGGAAAACGACATGGTCATTGAATTGCCAGATAGATTGAGATGCAAATTTTTTCACAGGGAGGTTCGAAGTGGCATAAGCCAATCAGGAGCCTGAATGTCATTGTCGGGAACTGGGGAACACGGTTTGATGGCTACAGACGTAAAAGGAGTGTGTAAATGAAGCCCATTCCAAACGATTCATTAGGATACACGAAGTCAACTATCAACAACTCGGGGAACTCGTAACGCTTTTTTTTTCTACATCAGTGGCAACATATGCCTATTCTAGAAAAATCGGGTACTCTTTTCCATGTTTCTCAACAACCACTGGACCAAATCGATTGAAACTTTGATGCCATCCAAGGTCTGAACTTTATCTTTCATTCTGCCGAAACAGAATACAAAAAAACTGTTCATAATCTTATTTTTACAATTAAAAACGTTTACGGTAAATACCACCGTTACCAAACTTCGCAACTGGTCGACCAGTCTTCACTTACACACTCTGTAAATACTTTGCCTTTTGAATTTGCAGGCATAAAGCTGTTCAGTTTAGTTTGCATTAGAGGGAACAAGGTACTGCAAACGCCATGCCTTATTATAATACATGTTTAAGCATTTAATTTAAACCTAGCTGTTTGCCATACTTTTTTTCAACTTTGATGTTACAATCGGCCGATGTTTACTTTGATTTTGTGATTTAAGACTTCAACCAACAAGATGCTTAGTGAAGTCTCTAATTAAATCCAATATATATTGTAGATGGAATATTAATCTTTTATATAACCTTTTAACTTCTTCCTACAATAACTACCTGTGCCCAATTTAGTTTAGAGGTACATAACCCAAAAACAGAACTTTCTGCAATTGTCTGCGACACCAATTGTCAGAAAAAAAATTGTCTGCAGCTAATCTGTTTTTTTTTTCATATGGTTATCCACATATTGATTAGTTTTTATTGAATAACTTTTCAATGCTTTGTCCTATTTATCTGGCTATTCCACCAACGGAAAGGTCTCGTCGAGACGATAAAAATAGTGTATTGGAATGCAACCCTTCCCAATGTCGGCCGCCACTCGCCATTTGGCGACTTGGAATTTAGCCTTACTCGCCAAATCGGCGACTAGCTACAGAGCATGCCACTAAAAAAGGGGTATCTCTGGCACTGTATAAGTTAGAGACGAACGGTTTGCGGCGTTATGCTCAGATTTATAAGGGCTATATAACTGGATTTTCTGCATTAATACTGGAGTTTAAGAAAATTGCCTGTATTTGGTAGGTGGCGAGTAAAAATTGTGACATGGCGAGTGCTTTGTAAGGTCTGCTGGCCAAGTGGCGACTGCTACTGGATTGACATTCGGAAGGGTTGTTGGAATGTCAAAAGCGGTAAAAAATTGACGAAACGGCAGAAATTTGGCCAAAATTTGTCCACGGCGGCCTTCAACTATCCGCGACGTATCATCGCGCGTCGCACAGATTCTGCTACGGGAGTACATAATACCACTGATTTTATTTTTGACATGTCTAAGTCCACATCCACCGAAATGATCCGGACAGTGACAAAATGTGGCTTACTACGAAACCTTCTACTATTAAACATTGCATTTGTATATATTAATTATTAAAAAGGCTACTTCACTTTTTAAACAAGTTTAACTTGTATTGCACCTCGTTTCACACGCCTTTACTCCTTCAAACAGTTTTCAAACCGAGTGTCAATCAAGCTGCCGTAAGCGACTTGTTCCACCCACTTTCCATTGTTCTCTAGGCTCTAAGACAATCACAGCAGCCTTGTTCTCCTACGCGTCCACGCTTTGAAGGTGGGGTGTAAGGAAAATCCGACCCACTGGTATATAACAGACCCACGCAATTCAATAGATAGCAAAGCACACTTTCAGCCAAACGTCACTATGCCGGTCAGAGGATTGGGATGTCTCCATCTTTGGGAAACCCTTCTAAATTTTATATTTTAACTTTAAATTGACATAGGCTGAAATTGCGATTATGGAAAACTTAGGCAATCAGCATTTCTGGACATAGCTTTTCCACAACTTAAGGGTTCACGGTCCCTTCCTAAAAACCAGCTTTTTATAACTGTTTTATTTTAACCTTAGCTTATTTAAAACTTGATTCACAGAATCACAAAACTGAAGTTAATGAAGCAGTTAGACCCTCAGTGGTAGAAGCCTAACTTTTGTAGGCGGTTTGAAAGTGATTCCTTTGTAAGGAAAAACGTAATTAATCACTCAAGCAAAGCCCCAACCTTCGTGGTGTGGGAGGGCTTTGTTTATTACCTAAATTCAGGTTCGTTACTGGTCTGTTTTTAAATGTTTTTCTACTTAGCTACTATTTCTCCAAGATCTACGATCTTCCTTGTATGTCGTACACGCAGAAATATGGTTAGGCTACTCAGTTTAGTAGTCCGTTGTGGCTGCTGGTTCATTAAAATAAATAAAAATACCAATTATTTATTTTGTGCTACTTTAACTTGGATCCCACTTGTTAAAAATGCATGCCAAGAAAAGTTGCGTGGATCTTTTTTTCGTAAAAGTTGCATCCGGCTTTTACAAGCCATGAGACGTGATTTTCTGTAAACCCTTCGAATTTACTTTATGTTTATTAAGGTAAATGTCGGATTTGTTTGGATAAAAATATATAAGCTCTGTTGTTGACATGTAACCTTCCACTTGAGAAAAATGTAAATATTGTTGAATATTGTAATTTGAAAAAGAAGATCGACCTCGTGTTCGCAAATTACGCTTTTGACCATAGAAATGTATTTCAGTTTGGAGCCGGAAAACTGTGAGTATAATGCGGTTGGAACCGATCTCGAAATGTTTTAGTTTGGAGATTAAACAAAATTCTAGTCAGTTTAAAATATGAACTAGTATTTTAATCTAGGTTAAACTTATAGTTTAGTGCTTCGTTATTTGACTCGGTTCAGCTAACGAAATGACATGCGCGCTAGCGCTCGTAGGCTAGTAACAGCTGTAAGCTAGTGCCAATGGCGAATTTTAGATTTGCTTATCAAATCACTTAGAGTTGGAATTTTTCATTTATCGAGCTTTAGTCCTATAGCTATTAACTTGTCGTATTGCATAGCATTATTATTTTTAAAACAAAAGTAAATTAATGTCAGCGCAGTTCAGTTTGAAATTAGCATTGCGTGGCTTATGATCGGCAAGCCGGAACCAGATCGGAGAGAACCGTTTTTGGCCAATCACAGGGCGCAAGCTCGGCCAATGGGATGTTCGCGTGCTTGGTTGCTCTTTTCTCAGTCACACAAAAGCGTGGGCATTTGAAACGACGCTTTTTATCGGAAGTCTAGTTGCTGATCGCTGGCACATTTTAAAATTTAGCGTTGCGATGTGTAGGCCAATCAATAATCGCCTTAGGCCCAAATGCCTCAAGGCAATCGTCGAAATGAAATGTAGTTTATGAAACTGACTTGGGTTTTCAACAAATGAGAAGACTTAAGCTCTCCTGCCTGTTCGCGTTAGGGTTGTGCATTTTCGTATTTAAGGAAACGTAAATTTGTGTTCTGGGTCCCAAAAAACCACTGCAGAGTGGCAGGATGCTATGCCATTCTTAGAGCAGGCGCGCGCTTAGCCGAGTAGAGGATAAGCTGAAGCTGATGAAGTTGCGATAGTACTAAGACTTGGTAAGCTTTATATTAGTAAAGTACTTAAACTAAGATGTAACTAAAAAGATACTTTAGCTAACAAGATCTTAGGGGGAAGGGATCATAAAAAGATTTAGACCCCAAGAAGAATAATAAGAATTAGTCCTAGCTCTTAAGCCCAACATTTCTTAGCTTACGCAATGAATGAGGACAAGCTAGTGTAAGGTTCCATGGGTTCCTCAAAAAACCTTGATAATTCATTAATTTTATTCCTGACCCAAAATGGTAAAGGAAAAAAAATTAATATAATATTTGTTTGATTGTTACGAAAATCATAACTTGTTTCATCGCAAAATGCCTGAAAATTGAGTTAAACTATTTTTAACTGGTTCCAGCCATAAGTTGTTTACCTTCAACGTTAAATAGTTAACCTGTAACTTGTTATATCTGCCATAAATAAATGGGCATTGGGCATATGTTGGAAATCGACTTCTTTTATTCTGACTCCCGCATGAATAAATAAAGCACATGTTAAATCACAAAAAAGTCCATAACGTTGACGCTCATTACTGTGGAACACTGCATCAAATTTACTTCCAACAGAGTGGAAATTCTCCATTATTTCGCTTACTTCCACACTCCAGGTGCTAGATAAGGAACTATCTGGAGTGTGGAAGTAAGCGAAATAATGGAGAATTTCCACTCTGTTGGAAGTAAATTACATGTTAAATCATAACAGAGTTAAGGTTAGGTCTCATTTACGAAAGAGTGGTGGCAGTTCTGTCTGCCAGGATCGTCGAGAGAAAGGAGAATACTGCCAGTTAGGATAAATGTTACCCCACACCCCCCCAAGGGACTTTATGTAGGCTCCGTAATAAGAGGCCTGAAATGGAAAGCTTTTATCCCCCCCGAAGGTTTTCTTAAGTGGTAAATCGGTGAAGCTTGTGAGCAGCTACCGCTACCTTCGGCACATCATCTCGGATGACTTACGAGATGATGCCGACATGCGCAGGCAATGCCGTGCGGTGTGTTGCTGGCGATGGCTTGAAGGCTAAGTTTACCTCGTGTGATAGGTTTGTAAAAACCGCCTTTTCAAGGCACATTGCACAAACACAAGTGGCTTATGGATGGACTATAACAAGGCCTCTGTGAACAAACTCAAGAGTTGCACACAACAATGCTGCTAGATGGCTACATGGTCGGCCACCATGGTACAGTGCAAGTAGGTTAATGGTTGAGAATAACCTCCCATCCTTTGGAGCTATCAGAAGAAAAGCTGTTTGGGGAACTCGTGTTCGGGTGTTGGCTTCTCCTAACCTTCTGATGCAGGCAGTGACCTGTGCAAGGAGTACACCTTCAATACGTGGCACGCAAGTACTGTACGGTGATTGCTTGTAGTTTTTGCTGCGTCATAATTCATTTCCCTTTGTCCTTTTTTATAATCTGTAACTCGGCACCTTTTGTACTCAAGCAAAGATGCTGTGGTCAAAAAAAACCAGGCCGAATTTTTGAAATAAAATAATAATAACTTAAAATCTTGAAATATATTTTATTTCTTCTAACGTTCTTTAGTAGAACATCAAAACTTTGATCTTATCAAAATGTTTTGTAAACTCCAGTGTTTGCATTTTGCCGTATTTAAAGTAAATTCAGCCCAAAGTCTTATTGTAAACTATTCCTGTTGTTTTTTTATCTACTGCATATTAAACCAAGAGTTGAAATACCAGTTAGACTTTGTGATAATTGTTAAGGTTTAGAAGTTAGGAAAATTAGCTGCTTTTACAACAAAGATCGCCATTAAACCCACATGATGGCAGGGATTAGAACCGCTAAATTACTTTGAACATTTATTTATTCATGCATAAGCAGGGGCGTAGCGAAGGGCATTTTGTTGGTGGGGGGGGGGGGCGCAGATAGGCAAAATTTACAGACTTTTCTTTCAAAATTTGCTTAAATTTGCCGAAGCCCCGGAAGCTGACGGATTTTTAGATATTCTAAGACCTTTCTTGGCTTCAAACAATATGTTTTAGACATTTCTAGTCTCCACAAAAGTGAAAGAAAATATATGAACCGTAAGAAAAACGCTTTTTAAAAAACAAAAAAACTAATTTCTATGCCCTGACTAAGGGCAAATACAGAAAGTTGGCCTGAGAGGGGGCCGATTTACCAAAAAAATCAAAGGAAATTTTTTATTTTTTTTTGCTACGGCTGCGTAGACTTTTGAACAGGGTTACCACCCCTCCCACCCTCACCCACCCAACACGCACATAAACTTACACTATCCCTTATTTTCGGCCCTAGTAAAGTCTCATGAAGGTCATAGGAAAAATGGCCGGTGCTCCAAAGGGTCAAAGGGTTTTAGCGAGCGTTAACCGCACCGGATCATCTGCCCGACGCAGCCCTGCTTGGCTGTAACAATACTTTGAAGGAAACTACATTCTGTAGAAAATCTTTAACCAGTTCGCGTAGTAGAAAGGTACACACAAATGCAAAGTGGAGTGATATGAAGGAATATTAGTCTAACGAGGGACTGATTTTTGCACGGCAGGAAACACCTTGCAGGTGCCTTTATCTATAAAAGGTAACACACGGTCACACGTTCGTTTCATTAAAGAAGTTACCTACTAAATACATTGCTTTTTCTATGTGTTTCGGCTAGTTCTTTTAGTTAATTACTTTTTTCCTTCTATTTCTGCTAATTTTTTTTGTAACTGTTCCTTTCTCTTGTGTGTAGGGTGGAAGGGAGGGTTGGACCTAACGGTGTCTTTAGAATACCGCTGGATGCTGCATATATGACCTACTGCTAGTTTTTTTAATTATGAAAAGGTAGTGATTTATTAAAAAAAAAATAGGACCTTATTTCGTTTCTGTAGTCTAGCACCAATCAGCCTTTTTTTTATTCATTCCACCCTTTATATTATTACGACCATTTTCAACTTAACAGCACGCAGAGAAGAAATTTTACTGTTTTTGAATATCACGATATAACTCAAGAATAATTTACTGTAAGTCGGCATTCCACGAAAGCTGCTTCTCTTAGTAGCAATGTAGAGCTATGAATATAAATTCGGTATTTTAACCAAGCCTATCGTTGAGATAGTTCTCCGTATGCGACGCGAGCAAACTGTAAAAACCTTATTTTGCAGTATTCAACAAACAATCTTAAAATGTTCAAACATTTTTTTTAGCTAGAGTCGGCAAATGTTTTATGGATTTTTTTGTGGTCAAAAATTTTTTTATTCTAGGGTAGCTGTTAGTGTTAGCCTCATATTTTTTTTTTTATATCCAATACCTAATTGCTCGGTTGGCTGTTAAACTAACTGATTCGGCTATAATTAGGACAAATTATAACTTTTATCCAACTGTTTAAGGTTGAACAAATTTTTACTACCTCACCTTTTTTCTGCTCCATCTAACTCGAAGGGGTTTGACAGGGCATCAGTTGTCTGACTTGGACCGTTCTGCCGCCATGGCAATGCTTTTCATGCTTGTTACGGTAATCGTTGTCAAAACTACATGCAGTGCACTCCAACTTAATACGCATTCTTGGTTTTCTATCAGTCCCAAGATTGCCCGTACTCATCTTGACAGTCGTGTAAATGACAACGAAGTGACTTACTGACTGTTGTCGCCATTACAAGTGGCTTAGATTGATGATGCGTCAAGTGGAATGATGGGAGTTCCTTGCGTGATCATGTTGGAGGTTAGGAGATTGCCCAAATCTGGTGAAAAGTACCGAGATTCTTTGACTATGCATCGAGGTAGGCACTTGTTCTTTGGCCACATCGAAGATTTGTGGTACGCCGGTTTTCAGGGGGCAGAAAGCATACAAAGTTGTAGATGCCATACTCTTGGAGTGGAAATTGCATTTGGCAAAAGCAACTTCACTTTGGAATTTGCTAGTTGCATTTGGAGCTTCATGTGGAGATTGACTTCTTGAGTTTTTCATTTTCGGTCGAGAGATTCAAATTTGCTGTACAAATGTTTTTTGCATGCGCGTAGATTTTGCAAAGCGATGCGTGAAAGGGTTTTAAGTTCTTTTTGAGTTTGCGATTTTGCAACTTTTTTAAGTGAAGTCTTTTGCTCAGTTTCTTTTTCAGGGATTTGAGAATCAAGTTTTGGCGGATTCCAAGGGATTGCTGTAGTGGTGTCATCGCTTTGAGGTGTTGTTTCCTGGCCTTCTGGTTGATGGTCGAGGCCGTAGAGGCTGGAAGAAGTGGAAGCATTGAGGGTGTCAACGGTGGGTTGATGTTCGATTTCAATATTGCCCCATTCGTTGACTGAGGGCAGCAAAACATTGAGATTCCTAGTTTTTATGGATTCTTGAAGTGTTGAGAGGGTGGGATTTTCCGTGTTGATGACGTCCTGGTGACTGATCTCGTCGGATTTGGTGATGGTGGCGAGTGGTGAAGAAAACTTTGATTTGATGGGCGTTGAAACAGTTGAACATAAAGAAGACGTTGCCAAACTTGGTGAGGAGACGGATTCGTGGGAAGTCCTTGAATTTCCACCTGGAGTTGGGGGTAATAGACGGGCCTTTTCATCTCTGATTTCCTTTAGTTCTTTCTGTTGTTTTCATAGGTTGAATTTTCTTTTGTTTTTTGGCGATGGCAGCCCAGTGGCTTGGACTGATGAACTGCAAACGGAGCAGGGATTTCTATAGTAACCACAGCTGTGGTGTTGTTGACACGCTTGGTGAGGGCAGGGCTCAAATTATCTTAGAAAAATTGCATAGCAGAAATGCGACACAAAATGCAAATTTGCGTAGCAGTCACGAAAAAATTATTAGCAACTTTAAAAGAATAACATATTTAGTAAAAAACCATACAAAAAGTTTACTTTATTTGAAACAATAGCCATTTTTGTTTCACTTTTATTTTGCTACACGCACGGATGCTTGGTCAAGATTATAGCATCCGATGCACGCAAACCCACAGCCGCCTAGATATGAACGTACGCCTTCAATGTATAACAGCGAAAAACTAAGTCCCAGTGCGAGCTTTGTGAGGGGGCCCCGGGGACCCCGAGCAAAGCGGGCAATCACAGCCTAGTGGTCAGCGACGTCGGCACCAAACCAAGAAAATGCCGCTTCGAATCCGAGAACCGACCCAAGTACCATATGGACTCTAAAAAAGGGTCTGAAAGTTTTTTCAGGCAGTTATGGGTTAAGACTATATTGACCCGTGTGTGAAATGAAAGCACCAGCAACGAAATACCGAAGGTGATGGTAGGACCAATGATTTCCCAGAATGCATGTGCGACACTGGCCAAGCCTATAAAGTAGGAGGGATTAGCATCTCCGTGTTAGCCAACACGATCATGACTACGCTGTTATGTTGTCTCGTTTAATACACTTGCGTCGCTAAACTGCGATACATTATTTAATTTTGCATCGCTAAAGTTTAAATTTGTGGTGCAAACTGCGACGATGTGAGGGTCAGCCTCTTTGGTCTAGATACAACTCTGGCACAGTGACATCTTTCGAGTATTTCACGACGAGTATGGCGGCCTCCGATTGTTGTCATTTGAGTGGAGTGTTGTTGCGCAACAATGATGAGACCAACAAAAAGACAACAACGTGTTGAAAGGGATTTTCCTGCCGACCAAGGCACGATGCATTGTGGGAGAGAATCCGAGTGCAGCTTGATGCTGGCCTTGAGACTTCAACAAGGAGTTGTGCTGCGTGGAGGTTTCGTGTGCAGGTTGGGGATTCCCTGACAGCTGTGACTATGCATGAAAGTGAAAAGAATGTCGAAAACCCAAGGTTATTAAGGGCGTGGTTAGCGTCAACCGAGCGAAGAATTCAGGGCATGAAAGAGAGCGTTGTACAGAGATGAATGATCTCTTGCTGAAGCGGATGAGGTCCAGTGGACAGTGGGAGATGATGTGTGTCGTTGCTGAGAGCAGAAGTGTGATTATGACCCAAGAGCTACAGAGGAAACGACGGCAGTGGTGGTCCAGGGGTCGTGTAGAAGTCCATCTGTCGTCGAGATGTGACATGGGGTTAGTGACGGAAGTAGGCAGACGATGGTTTTGAAGGTCCATGGGCCAAGTAGTAGCAACGGCCAAATGTCGAAAGACAACAGGCTGTGTAGTAGGGCCGACGAGCTGTCCTGGAAGCGCATCAAGAGATCAAGGGCGACATGAGAGAGACATGAGCGACAGTGAAAGGTCCAGTAGTTGACTGACGACAGTCCTGTTGGAAAAATAGGGACATGTACAACATTGGTCTCATCCAGGTTTCAAGCAACAATGCTAGTGTTGCACGTGACACAAAGTCACATGTCTTGTATTGTTGTGTGTAGTGTGTTGTAGGATAGCATGGCGTCAAGTCACTAAGTATAGTGCAAAGACTGAAGTCACTTGAGAAGAATCATCGCCAGATGGTTGCTTGGCCAGCAAGACACAGCCAGACTGCCATGTAAGTTGCCATGCAATATTCCTTAAACACTAAGCTATCTGTTGGTAGCACACATGTGGTAGCAGGTATCAGTTGTGAATGGCCGTAACAAGGCGACATCATGAGTTGGCTGTAACGATAAAAGGAAAAAGAAAGGGCTCATAAAAGAAAGGAAGCGCCTGGTTGCGCAAAAAAAGTGGCCCAATGATTATGTAGCAGGCAGCGTTGATTGAAAGAAGACGGAGTCTAGATGCGACCAAAGGAAGCCAGGGGCCCAAAGGGACGTAGTGACAAAAGTTGGTTCATTTCCCTGTATTATTTTTGTGATGCTGGACGAAAGGGCGTCGTAGATCTGGCCACAGAGAGGGCCTAGTGGAGGCTATGGCAGCCCCCCCCCCCTGTTTAGAACCACGAAAGGTCGAAACGTTGACAAGACCAGAAAAAAAAGAGGGGTTGTAATCCTTGTAAAGTTAATAGATGTAGTTCGTCTGCAGCCTCCTGAAGCATTGATCCGAAGTAGGGAAGAAGCGCTGTCCGGCTAGTGGCTGTGGTCCTAGAGTGACTCGGTGTGAGACTGCGGCACCCTCGGGTGCACTTTAACAGGCCCATGAGCTTGGGGGGCCGTGGACTAGGGCTCGCGGGGACCACGAACCGGGGTCCAAGAGGTGAAACGTCGACCTGAACATAATGAAGGCTTTGTCGGAATTGTTAGCTCAAGAGATAACAGCCAGGAGAACGGCTGAAACACAGGAGTCCAGAGACTGCGATGTCTAAAGAGCAGCGCGGTCGGGCATGTTGTAGCTAGTTTCTTTGAATATCAGAAACGAGGGTCCAAAAGGCTGTCTGCAAGGGTTAGCAGTCGCCACAGCGCTGGCTAGTGTAGAGTTTACAGAGTCCGAACGGGCTAGGCGAAAGACTTCAATGAACGACGGCCAGCAAAGGGAGATTGGCAGACTGCAGAAAGTAGCAAAACCCTGAAGGTAACGAGGGGGCTCAGTAGGAATGAAGATCGCCAGGCGACTCATTAGGTCGAAGACCAGCAGGCGCACTCATGGTGCGTGGGCACAGTGACAACGGCGAAAGCCCCTGTTGCAGCAGTGAAAAACAACATGTTTAATTCGGCCGGTTGAAGAGGACAGGGCCGGCCCAGAAGGCCCACCAGGCCCAGATGGCCCGAAGGAGCAGTCCAGGGTCGAGACGTTGTAGTCACGATGAAAAGGAAATGGTGCAAGAGAGCGTGTCAAGCGTCGGAAAGGGGCGATAGACCCGAACTGGTAGGAGGGACCAGAGTGGAAGAGAACAGTCTCCAATGGCGCACCTGACTTGGTTGAAGGGCTGAAGTGGGACCCTGAGCCAGTGTCCTCAAGCTGGTCCCCCCCCCCATCCTTGTCGTGGCAGGAGTGCAGTTGTATAATGAACGCCAGTACTTGTAGCTGTAGCCGCAGTTGTCTCAAAGGAAGAACTCGGGCCCATAGGCCCATCTGTAGATAGGCGCGTCAGTCGACTGGTTCCTTGCCGAAACAATATCCTTGGCACACTGAATGTTCAGTGTGTAGTAGGTAAAAACCTGTCCATCATCTGCTATAGCAGAGGGGCCCGTAGGGACTGAGGGATTCTTGACTAGAAAGATGGTGAACTTAACTTGGTCCACAGAAGGCCCCGGACGCCTGGGAAGGAACAGAGAATGCATGTACTGGAGCTCGGGCGTCCGGGCGCAACGACCGGGCCTGACAGTGCTGGGTGGTTTGTTTTTGTCTTTTTTTTGTTTTATTTAATACACAAGAAAATAAGGGAAACAGCAGACCGCAGTCCAGGGTTCCAGGCGCCTGGGAAGGAACAGAACCTGCCAGGACAAGGTAGACCTACTGGTACTTGGGCGCCTGGGTGTAACGACCGGGCCTGACAGTGCCGGTCAGTAGATAATATCCAAAAGTGTATGTGAACAGGCCGTGGTTCACAGAAGGCCCCAAGGCGTGGGCACCCGGGCGCTACGACGAGTCTGCAATAGCAATGGTGGGTCCAATGATCCGAGGGCTCATTGCGAAAGTATTTGATTAGCTGAAATGGCGAGCTGGCACCTAATACAGTAAAACCTCTTTAATACGAACTTTAAGGGGACTGCTAAATATGTTCTTATTAACCGTAGTTCTCATTAAACGGACGAGAGAAACTGGAAATTTTAAAAAATGTAGCCTACCGGTATACGGTATTTTTTTTTCATTCGTCCTTGACCTTCGCGCTTGCGCAAATGAATGAAACTCTTATCACTTTCCAAGATGGAGTCAACTAGCAATTGACGTTTTGCGTGAAACGAAACAAAATTTAAGGGGGTGGGAAAAGAAACCGTTACGAACAACAAATTTGTAAAAATAAGCTAGAATTGTAAATATTTGTTCGTCTTATGGGTACTTTCGTATTAACGGAGTTCGTTATAGCCGTATACATTTAGTGCTGACTGAGTAGCTGACCAACCAAAATATTGAAAAAAGTTCTTATTAAGCGGGAATTCTTGTTATCCGAGTTCTTATTAACGAAGTTATACTGTTTGGTCCAAGTTTGCTACGATGGTCCTGTGCCGGAAGTGCTGAGAGAGCAACCACACGCAGTGGTGCCCTAGGAAGAAAGATGAAGCAAGGTCCGACTCGGATGCTTTTATAAGGAGGCCTGCGCCCGCGCAAGCGCAGAAGGAGAGCTAAGAGCTAGGAAAGGAAGCCAACAAATTTCGCTAGGGATTTGAGCACACTCAGGAAGGATATGTTAAAGTGATAGGTAATGCATATATTCGTCGGCAACCAAAAACCAACGGTAGACAGTTTTGAACATGAATGCTCGGTTACTCATGCCTGGTGTAATAAGTTGGAGCTTCTTCCAAAATGACCAACCTGTGTGTGAACCATACACACGCTTCTGAAGACAGTATGGTACCTTCAAAGCATAGAAACCTCAACAGAACGTTCCAAAAGTATCTGATGAGGGAAATGATATCACCTTTCAACGCGACTGATAGCTCCATCCAGAATCAGTCAAATTCCATATAAATCAACCTCCTTTGCGAGCTGCTGCGATTAGTTAGCTCCCACAATCCCTCAGTCATGCTCAGGAAGATGTCACTTCCGTTGAACGGACATGAATGAAAGATGAAAAAAATAAGTTCACATATAAGAACATCTGCCACGAAATAAATGTGTACAAGCAAGGATTAAAGTAATTTGTAAGACTTAGCTCTCGTTTTGCCTTTGGAATGCTCATTATAGCTCTATCGAGATTATTGTGTTTGGGCAATATTTAACTGTGAGCAGCAGTGGACATGTTTTTTGCACATGTGTGATGGTTTTGGAAGGAGCTTTTAGTCTCTCCTGCCTTCACTTCCTGGGTAACTTCCGGTCTGAGCCACGGGAAGACTGATGCTGTTATTATGGTTGTGTCTAGTTGGGAAAGCAATGAAATCTAGGTTGCAGAATAGGAATTTCCTGCGTAAAATGAATTTGGCTATTTAAATAAGAAGAGCCACCAAATGAAGTTCATGGACCTAAAATTTTTGAGTTGTAGTTCAAAAATGAATCTTTAATTTTGCTTGTTAAGCCCAATTGACATCGACAATTTTCCATTTGACTGAGATGAGCTGTCAGATGGATGAAATTTGAGTTTTAAGTCCACCGTTACAAGAAACAATTGAATTTTTAATTGAATTTAACAAATTAAAATCACACATCCCTAAGCGTAATACAGTACTTCAATTTTCACCAAAGTACTCACCTTCATTTCATCCAGTGTTACCAATCCAATAGTGCTGGATTTTAACTGTTGTTCTACAGCATCATAATGAGTTGCAAACTTGTTTTCTATATTATGTAGTTTAAGTTCTTCCTCAATTTTCTTCTTTCTGTGCTCTAACTCTTCAAGAGCTTTTTCTCTCTTTTTCTTTAGTTGCATGGCTCTGCCTGCTTCACTTGCAGCCCCTTTGTAATGAGCCATGGTGGTGGAGGCAAATGACAACCACCAAAATAACCAACTAACTGCAACATGAAGGGGAAATTAGCAATAAAGATTCCAGGGGAAAAAAAAACACAAACTTTATAAAAGCATCAGTAAAAGCAACACATTGTACATAATACCAACTGTCAACAATTAAAAAAAAATACCATCAAGAAAACATAAAATCACTGTCTAGCATGAGGTTGGAAAAACCACGCAGAAAATCAGTGGTGGAACCTGTGAAAAAATTATCTTGTCCCATAGGTGAAAAAAAATTCTCATCACATGTGGTCCCGTCGCACAAGAACTAACCGGTGGGAATCAGTCAGTGAACTTCTTGCTGCCTTTTAGCTAAGCTGGCAAGGTACAGCAGTGGAAGTTGAATTTTGGAGCAGTTGCATTGTTGGAGCAGTTTCTAAGCATTAGATAGTTCGAATGAGCAAGTTTCTCAAGTAACATGCGTCAATGCTTATGTGGCAAAGAAGTGTTCAAAATTAATTTTCCAATACTGTACATCCAATGATGAACTGTCAAATTACTGTTCCAATATAAGCACTTATGAACTGACACACAACATGATGCAAGATATGTGCTAAATCTGGTTCCATGACAATGAAGCGACACAATTAGCTTAAACTAATGTTGGGTGATGTTGCAAGTCTGGTTGTGGGTCGTGACTTGCAGTCCCTCTTGCACCAACTCGAAGGGGTCATTGCCAGGGTTGTGTGTCTCCTGGCCTCTAGGGGTCTAGTTCTCTCCCCGGCTAAGATGGAGCTGATGGTGTTTTCCAGGGGTTCTCTTCTGTCTGGGACTATAAAGGTGGGTGGCGTGCAGGTTCACTCGAAACGGAGTGTCAGCTACCTGGGCATCCACTTGGATCCCCGGTTGTCTTCGCACTGTGATGTGTCCGTGGTGAGGGAAACGGTGTTTCCTACACTCGGTATTCTTAAATCGCTTGTTTCAAATGAACTGATGGCGAAGAGATTTATTGCCACTGTTGTGTACCATGCATACATCAGGACGAGTATCGACTTTCATCTACCTGTGTTGGCGAGTTCGGGGTCTGCTATTAAGGGCATGCAGATTGCAGTTATTGACTGCTTGCGTGTTATTTCAGGCTGTTGCCGTCGTCCCGTCTTGGCTCTGCATGTTGAGACGGGGAAATGTCCAATTGACATCCGCGCCAGGGAGCTGCTCATGAGACTCTGTCTCGGGGCTGTCGCGAAGGGAATTGGTGATCCGCTTGCGAACGCTTTGACTAGGTACACCGCTCTGGGTATGCCGGCGAGGAGGAGGTTGGGGGTTTCCGGTCTGGGTGCCATCTCCTCCGGACCGGCATCTTGAGCGGTTTCTGGCCCTTAGGTTCATTTGTGCCTTTCGGCCCTGGAGCTGGTGTAGCGAAGTTGCTGCCACTTGGACAAGCGAGGTCTTCCCTGGAGCGGTCGGCATCTTCTGTGATGCTTTGTTTCAAAAGGAGGTTTGGGAGGGTGGGGTGGGAATTTTCGTCTCAGACTTCCGCTTGGAAAGGAGTTATTTCCTCCATGGTTTCCGTCAGCTTTCCTGGGAGAGCTGGTCGCGATGTCTATCACTATAGACAAGGGCTTCACCTCGGTTTGCCATGTTTCACTGTGTTCTCCGACTTCAAAGCCGGTATTGACATTCTGAGGCGTTCCTTTCTGTTGTTGAATGTTGATCACCCCTTCTGTGTGGAGATCGCTGTCTCCTTCTGTCAGTTGGGGGGGGGGGGGGGGTCCCTGGGGGATGTACTTGGGATCCCTCCCCCCATATCACAAATCACAATGGCCAACGGGGCACTTTTTGTACTGTGCTCCGGTTCTGAAGGGCAACAGGCCGTTTTCAGGCCCCTGTCTGAGATGGCCATCTTGGTCATTTGCTGCGTCATGCCCAGTAGGGTAATTGAGATTTTAGTTTTATTTCGTTATTGTGGTTTGCTGTAGTTTCTTGTTTCTGGTTTGTTGATTCTTGTCTTTCTTGTTTTTTGGAATGGTGCTTTTTGCAGCGGAGTATAGCTTAAGATACTGTAAGTACGAGTGTCCAATAGGCACTTGTAGAGTATTAAGTATCAAATATAGTGCATTGTTAAAATGCTGGTATTGTTTTAATATGAAAAATTAGGTGCTAAAATTATAGCAATAGTTCACTTAGTCCTAGTGTTGCAGGTCTCAAAGCAGTGCAACAATCAGTTAAAGATCAAGAATGGTAAAATTGGAATTCAAAACAATCCACACAAATGGAGACAACTTTGCATTTCTTTGATGCTACAAGTTTGATAAGGCTATACTTTACAATAAAATTTGCAACACAACATAAGGTTTTTACTGTGAAAGTTCATGTTCACGGATTAAAATTTCAACTTTGAAAAACGTTCAATTTCCCACCAGGTACTATACTCACTATAGTGTCTTGCGAATTTTCAACCGACTTAACTGTCATCTGTCTTCGTAAGGGTACTGGAACAACGCTGGCTTTTCTTTCACCTAGGTCATGGCTGTCGTCTACCAGATCTGAATTTTGTGACGTGCGTAGCCTCTGCTACTTGTCATGCCATTCACTCCCCTCACTCCACAGTCAAAAGTTGCTCACTAACTCTTTTCGTACCACATATTGGATATTTGGGTTTAAGGGGCCTTGTTTATTCATAAGAACTACTCTACTCCACTGCTGTTTATGCGAAATGGAAAGGGCCTAAGTTGCTGATGGGCAGCAAACCTTCTGCACTATTGGCAGGAGAAAGTATGGACTCTTCACATTGCACAGAAGCTGACATGGCTGCCATCCTTAAAAAGGTGCCAAGGACTAGAGAGGGGTATATCGTGTGCCACGCAATGACTGCGCTGCTGTTTATATTGGAGAAACACGGAAGGCACCATTCATAAAATATGTCACGCTTTTTTTGGCCAATTTTGACCATGTCCCTTCCCCATGTCACATTTTGTCACACCTACTCGTACCCCCTTGAAAAAGTATGTCACACTGACCTAACCCCCCCCCCACATTTTTTTCTGGGAGTGCAATTTTGTGGACATGCACAATACTTTAAAAAACAACTCATTTTAATTGACGTGAGCCAGTTAAAAATGAGAAGCCACAAATAAAGGAAAAGGTAATGGAAATAGTCAAATTAACTTTCTCTTCAACTGCTAAGGTTATCTCCGGAAGCAGAGGGACAATTTTGCTAGAATATACCAAGGATCGTTCACATGCCACAAAGAGCACGATCACATTTCCGAGGTGCTTCTATTCTCGAAGGCATGGCCGGGGGGGGGGGGGGGGGGGCACAAGATTGAGACCACGAAGCAACATTGTCGAGGAAGTTGCCAAGCGACGGACTTATGTTCGGCTGTATACAGACAGTTGGTAGAGTCTTTAGACATAAATCATAACATCTATTTTACGATTAATTTTACGTAGAAGTCCTTGACTAATTTTTGTTAGCTTTAAAACCAATTGTAAGTAGCCTAGATTTGGTTGTAAGTACAAAATTTAAGTTGTCACACTGCCATCACAAAGTTTTAAAGTAAAATACGTTTATGTAGCTGGAAAGCGTTTAGGAAAAGAGAGGTAGCATCTCAGTTGGCATTCTTTTGGGCTGTAACTAATGTCCTTGGCAATAGTACAAATCAATCGAAGCAGAGATATTTTCAGCAGCCATATTAGTTTTTGGGGACAAATTAGTTGCATGTTCTTTTTTTCCCTCAAGTTCCAGCCGATACTGTAGTACAACCTTAACCCAACGCCACAGTAAGAACGGACACTCCATAGCTTGGCATCAAACCTCTCACCTGTGTTAATGAAGTCTTACACAGAACATGGCCCCCACATTCGAGCTTTGGAGTCTTTTGCTATGAAACGCTTCTCCCGACGACAAGTCCCTATTATGAACCTCATGGGACCATCGTACATCAGTATTGAGGGCTTGGTGAACCATCAGCTCACAGCCGAGTTTGACAAGAAGTGGAATCACCTTGGAAGCGAAGATATACATATAGATCAGTGGTCTGCCCCTCCACGCGAATAATTTTGAATTTTTGTTTACAAATGGTTATGTGAGAATTTCTTTTCCTCCGTGTTGTGTGTGATTTTCTGAAGAAGGAGAACGGTATTTTCTCCGAAAATTCAAGTCGAACTGTGAACTGTGTTCTTCAAAGCTCCCCAGAATGAATGCTACGTCAGATGGTGACGTCTGAGTCCATGAACACTTTAGAAATGTACTGAGGCTATCTCACTGATATTTCCCAGATTTCAGATCTTCAAGGTGTTAATGACATGTCGTATTGTGGATGGAAAAACTGGTTGAAGAGAAAATCTTCAATTCAAGCCTTTCCAAACCTAACATTCAGAATGAGCTATATACATTATATTCATAAGGCCGGTGGCTTGTTTGTTTCGTTGAGAGAAATGGCTTGTGCATTCCTCCGCCTGATACAAGCAAATGCATACACAGTACTAGACAGCGCTATATGTTGCCACATTCTGCAGACTTTCATTCGGTGACAGTGCCACTTTAATTCCTAGAATACTGACGGATTCAACCAGCAGTTTTACAGAACACACGAGCACGCCAATGTACAGTTAAAGTATTAAAATTGTCTTCTTGTAAAATATAAAAGTGTGACGTCACATTTTTGACAGATCCCCCCTCCCCTATGTCACATTTGTCACAGTGAACTAACCCCCCCTCCCTCCCTTCGGAACGTGACATACTTTGTGAATGGTCCCGAAAAGGATTATGACACGCATCAAACAACATATGGAGCAGTAAAGAAAAGAGTCGAGGAGAACAGAATCGCAACGCATTGCATGGCAACAGATCATACTATTGGGTGGGCGTGCACAGATGCATTGTTGAAGTCAAACACCAACTTTGATCGATATCTAAGGAGCCTCGAGTCGCTGGCTATTCAGCATCATGCAGGGAGTGGATCAGCTCTTATGAATACACATGACCCCTTGAACCCAAATATTCAATATCTAGTACGAAAGAGTTCAGTGAGCAACTTTCAACTATGTGGGGGAGCAAACGGCATGACAACTACCGGAGGCTACGCACGTTACGAGATTCAAATCTGGGAGACGACAGTTATGTAGGATAACGAACAACCAGTGTTGTCCCGGTAGCCTGACGAAGACAAGACAGACGGTTCATAAGTCTGTCGAAACTTCGCAAGACACTGCTGTAATAAGTATAGTGCCTGGTGGTGTGAAATTGGGCGTTTTTCGAAGTTGAAATTTTATTCTAAGGACAATAAAATTTGTACTTGGATAAAAAGAACATTTTGCCCTGTCTGGCCGGCTAAAAATGGTTTCTTTTTGGCTAAAATATACTTAACCTGTTAATTTTAGCACTACATTGTCCTCAATGTTGTGTTTCCCTGGAGGTTTTTCGGTTGCGAGCAGCCAGCCGCCTGCTTGCATGCCCACACTGCGCCTGCGCGGCGTAGCACTCCCTTATAAAAGCGAGAGCGTGAACGCTTTCGGCATTTATTTTCCTCTCAATCTGTCAGGCAGTAACTCGAGAGGGGGGGGGGGGGGGGGGGGCAGGCTTTAGGTTAAGTATGTTTTAGGCAAAAAAAATGATTTTTAGCCGGCCAGGCAGGGAGCCGGCAAAATGTTCTTTCTTATTTGCCAAAACATCTTAACCTGTTAATTTTAGCATTAACAGCAGACCTCGTCAAAGTGAGGTAGCGGGCACCGTTTGGATGGCCGCCCTGAGATGCAAGCAGGATTTCCGCCAAAAAATGTACAATAGGAAATTTCACACTTTATTCAGAACAAGGTGAAGAAACAGGAATTTGGTCTCTTTCCTGGTAATTGGTGGCCCTGAAAAGGACGTTGTTTTATAGAAAGATGGGTCTTGCTTCCTTCAGTGGATGGCTTGCTTCATTCAATGGATGGCTTGCTTTCTTCAATGGATGGCTTGCTTCTGCTTCATTCTGAGTGCTTAAGGGGGCTTGACTACAGTTCTGGCTGCGACGATTAGTCCCAGCTGGCGTAGTCCTTGTTCTTCTCACGTAATGTGAGGTGAATGTCAAGGTGTGTTACCAGGATGCTGCTGCTGCTGCTTCTTTGATTGGTGTAGCATTGTGGTGGGCCCATGATGTTGAGATGGCTCTGACCTCGTGTGCTGCTACTCTCATACTGCTGCTCGTGCTTTGTCCGTCATAGGCGGCTTCGATTGTTTTCTTGATCCAACGGGAAATCATTGGGGTTGAAGTTTCTCCTGACTGGGAGTCGACTGGTAGGAATAATTGATTTCTTCCTTTGCGAAAGTCTTCGTGTTGGGTTAGAGTGAGGTAAAACCATAGTGCTCGAATTGGGCATAGTAGCCGACCAGGCTCATCCCCTATGATGTTGGATAAGGCTGGGAAGGTAATTGGTTTTGTGGGTTCAGGCAGTTTTTGGGTTTTGCTTGGAAGTTTGCTCTTGGATGGAGAGTTACTGAAGAGAAGTTTGGACCAAAGATGCAGTAGGCCGGGTCAGTGGATAAAGCGTGGATCTCGGAGCAGCGTGCGCTGGCTGCAAGGGTTACGAGGAACACAGTTTTCCGAGTCAAAAGGTGAAGAGAACTGTCTTGTAATGGTTCGTAAGGTGCTTCCGTTAGGGATTGAAGGACGACTGAAAGATCCCAATCTGTTAACCAATCTCCTTGTTGTGGGACGTTTGTTCTCGAAGGATCTGAGTAGTGACGAGATCCGATAGTCGTCGAGGAGTTTGGTTTTGTCTGCAGCTTTAAAGACAGAGTTGAGAGCGGAGTGATAGATGAGAATTGTGGAGCCCTTTAGCTTGTCGATGTTGAACAGATCGCTGAAGAATCTCAAAAGAGTTCAGGTAAAGCGGGGTAGATGGGATTCATTTTCCTTGTGATACACCAATGAAACCATTTGGACCAGTAGATGTTGTTGGTTTAATCCCTTGTTGCTTTTGAGGCGATGCGTTCAGCATCCTCTTGATGAATTCCAGCTTTCTTGAGGACTTTGATGAAAGTAGCCACCCGTGAAGGTTTAGGGTGGCCAGATTTGGGTGGAGTTTTGATAATTTCTGTTGTGATAAAAGCTCGGGAAGAGGTGGAAGACTTCTTGGAGTGTCAACTAGCATGGATAGAAGATGTGGGAACCAGGCTGCTGAGGGCCAGATAGGGGCTACTAGGAGGAAGAGGCCCTGACTTTCTTCTGCTTTCTGCAATACCTGTGGGAGGAGTTTGAATGGTAAAAACACGTATGCGTACAGGTTGTGCCATGGGAAGGTCAATGCGTCGACTGCTATTGCTTTTCCGTCCGGAATCGGGCTGATGTAGTAGGGAAGTCTGGCATTGTGCCTCGTGGCGAATAGGTCTATCATTGGTGTTCCCCAGGTTTTGAAGAGATATTCGCAGGTGGATTTCTTGAGGCACCATTCTCCTCTGCAGGTGGAGTCCGCAATCACATTCCTGTTGCCTGGGATGTGTAGAGGCAATAGCGTGATGTTGTTCTGGATGCAAAGGTTGAATATTTTCGAGGATAGGGTGTGTAGCTGTCTGGATTTTGTGCCTCCTTCCTTCCTGATGTAGGCTAGTGCTGTCGTGTTGTCGGCTTGCACCTGTATTACTTGGTTTTGAATCTGGGGACAGAAGTATTGTAGGAACAGATGGATTGCTCGGAGTTCGAGAAGGTTGATGTGGTCCATTTTTCCTGGTTGCCAAGTGCCTGATATCTATCTCTTGGTTGTTTAGGTGGGCTCCCCAGCCCTCGTTGGAGGCATCCGTGAAGAGGAGTTGGACGGGTGGAGGTTCGTGTAAGGGAACCGTTTTATTAGGTTTGTTACATCTGACCACCACAGCAGGTTTTCCAACGGGAAGTCTTCGTGGAATGACATCTGACGATCTGGTTGATGTAGGAGGTTCGACCAATTGTCGATCCGGTGGTGATGAAAAGTCTTACCATCTAACGGCCGTAAGGGATCAGGCCTGCCATTGCGTACATCTTATCGAATAGGGAGTTTAGCTCTCGGAGTTAGAAGGAAGCTTGGCTCTGGAACTGCCGGATGTGGCAAAGGAGGTCTTGGATTCGGTCTAATGAGGTAGAGATTGTTGCCGATTGTAGATTGAATGAGGCCCCAAGAAAGGTGAAGGCTTGTGCCGGAGAGGCGAGATTTGGATGGGTTTACGCCGAATCCGAGCTGGTTTAGGAGGAGGATTGTCAGATCTCGGTTTTATTCGAGGCGATGGGGATCCTGGTTGTTGAGCGCCCAATCGTCGAGGTATGCATTTGCTTGGATCTGTTGTTGGTGTAGAGTTGCAAGGATCGGTTTTAGAACCATGGTGAAAATTCTTGGTGATGCGTTCAAACCGAAAGGCAGACAACGAAATTCTAAGGCCTTCTGGTTGTAAATGAAGCGGAAAAATTCTGTTGCTGATGGGTGGAGTGGTACGTGGAGGTACGAGTCTTCCAGGTCGATCGAGATGGTCCAGTCGTCCTGTTTGAAAGAGTGACGAATGGTTTCTAACGTTTCCATTTTGAAATGGTCGTTGGCAATGAATTTGTTTAATGAATTCATGTTGAAGGTGAGCCGAAGGCCTTCTGTCTTCCTTGGCAGGGTGAAGATTGTGCTGTTAAAGCCGGGTCCAGGAGTTGTGGCATTCTGTTACGGCTTTCTTTGCAAGGAGTTGGTCTATTTTGAAAGAGAGGTCTTCGGAAATTGGAGATGTGAAGTTCCAAGGAGGGGTTGATGCCAGGGGGACTTCCAATAGGAAGGTCGGGTAAAACCCTTTTTTGATTATTGAGAGAATTTCTTCATTGCGGGTTATTTTCTGCCAAGCCGGAAAAAAGTGACGTAATCTTGCACCGACTGGAAAGCAGGAGAAACAAAAGACGTCATTGTTGGCTCTTGCGGTGGGAGCTCCTGCTCTTCTGGACTGGCGTCGGCTGAAAGCTTTTCGCTCAAGGCGTTGACTGCGTTGTTCAGTACGTCCGCTTGGGAGGCGGCATGTAAGCTCATCCGTAGGCACTTGTCATTGTCGTATAGGACAAAGGAAGGGACCTCAACTCGTTTGGGGATGGAGAGTCCAGTGCCGAAATAGAGTTTGATTTCACCGCCGAGAAATTCGCATTTCGGGTAAGTATCTAAGTTCCGTGGGTTGGTGGCGCCGTCGCCAAAGGGGCGAAAGAAGCTTGTTTC
>JAHWFP010145852.1:29710-45594 GCA_023313725.1 Lithobius niger
AGGCTCCATGTCGAGAAGCATTGGTTCGTTTGCCTAGGAAAAAGCCTTCGTTACGGAGACGACAGGTGAGAAGAGTCGTAGATTGGCCGAGGAGAGTTCGAAGTTTAGCGTCACGATCCCATAAAGCAAAGCCAAAACCGGTTTTGAGGCCTCTGTTGATAACCAGGGAGCCTGCGGACTGCGACAGCTTGTACAGGAGACAGTCCGGTACCGTCTCTTCCAACGTCTTGAGAAGGAAGGCAAAGGAATGGTTGGGCCGTCAGTGTTGTTGTCCGGGAAGTGATGTGTTTGGGCACCGGTGGCGTGCCGAGGGTCAGTTGACGACAGGTGGCGTTGGGACGACAGGCAGTGTGGCGTTGACCACAGGGTCTGTCGTTCTGGTTGTTGTAGCAGTTTGTTTTCGTTTCTTGGCCGGGGGCGAAAGCTGAGAAGATATCTGTTTCTGGCTGTCGTGACTAGCGGTGGATTCTACCAAGTGTTGGGTGTAGCCCTGACGGTGGACGACGTGTACGATGGAGGTGGCATGGGGACAGCCTTCGAGTGTTGAAGAAAGATGGAGTCAATCAAATTGTAGGCTTTGCTGCAGGTGACGCTTCGGTTTCTGCGGGAAGACTTGGACGACAGGTTGATGGGAGAGTTGCCGGAAGGCGGCGGAATCAACTCGGCAGTCGCACGGCGATAGTTGCATTTTGCAGTACGGAGTGATTCCTTGGCAAGACGGAGATCAGCTTCAAGCGCTGAAAGGTCCGGGTGAGGCAGAGTTCGTTGTCCTGCTTGAAGTGGGGAGTCATCGGCATAGGCAGTCATCTGAGCAGTAAGGTCCAGTGCAGCGGTCGCCGAGGGTGAAAGCCAGAACAGCGACGGGAGAAGCAGCACCCGAGGTCAGAGCGGCAGCCATCTTGGACGAAAATCCAAATTCCTTGACGAAACGGGGAAACCTAGAAGCGAGGTGACGCTCTCGCTTTTATAAGGGATGGCTGCACCACGCAGGTGCAGTGTGGGTATGCAAGCTAGCGGCTGCTTGCATTCGAAAAACCCCCAGAGAAACACAACATTGAGGACAATGCAGGTTAAGATATTTGGGCAAATAAGAAATAAAAATTCTAGAAGACCATTTATTTTTTTTACAAATATGTGGTGAAACAGATATGTCAAGTTTAAATGAGGGGGAAAACATCAATACATTTTCCCATCATGTATCTGCTAATTAAATTTTGTCAATAATATTCTTTCGGCTATTATTTTAAAATTGGGCGTTGGTACCACAGCACCCAAATTTTAAATAACAACAAATTTCACTGAAAATGTTGTTTTACTGATATAGTTTTTATGGAAAATATGTTTTGATTCCCCCCTCAAGGCTCCTTAGATTCGATCAAAGGGGCTGTTTGATTCCAACAACGCATCAGTGCGCTCCCATCCAATGGAATGTTTGGTGGACATACAATGAGCTGCGATGCTGCTCTCAACTGTATTTTTTCTCAAGTCTTTCATATGCTGCTAAATGCATGTCACAATCCCTTTTCGTGTTTCTCACACTCATTGACACTCCTTGACAGTAAATAACTCTGTTGAAAATTAGCAAGACGTTGTAGCCGAGTATAGTCCCTCTCGTTGCGAAATTAAGCATTTCTTAATAAAAAAAATGTTTTCCCCACTTTAAGCTTAACATTTGATTCGCCACATAGGCTATTTGTAAAAAGTATGTGCAGTTTTTTTTCACTTACGTTTTGATAAGCAGCACCAAAAGTGTTCCAGTTTCATCAAACTACGTAATCAGGCTTAGGCTATGAGACACACACGCACAAACTCTCCCACTTACACAATGAACGTCATGATTCACGTATTCTTCCTCCCTCCCCCATTCCTCATTTTATCAACTTTCCAGGTTGCTGCTGTCAGGCTCCGTGTGTGTTGATGCAGCTGCTGTAATTGGGAGAAACTTCTACCACTTCGTCTCCAGCTTTTCACTCAGTTTGGGGTCACTATTTTATTAATTTGTTTAAATGCAGGGTATTGGACGATCTTAAGTTTTACTGTTTTTTCCTGGCAGTGTTGAACAGCAATTGCATCGGAGGTGTAAGTGAAAGGCACATAAATCAAAATGAACGAAAACCAAAGTAAATTGTCGGTATTTGAAGAAGGCCTAGGTGCAGTTTGTATTACACAGTTCAAGTTCTTCCTCAATTTTACCAGACACCGCCTAATTTATAAGTACCAGGAAAACCGAGTATCGGGGTAGCAAGACCGGCTAAAAAATGTCTGGTACCGCGCAACACTACTGTAGACAACAAAACAATTCTCAAATAACAGCAGGCGACAAAATAGTTAGGCCTAGCTAACAATATTACGCAGCTACAAAATAGTAAAAAAATTCCAGATTTCAGGAAAAGGTCTAGATTTCATAGATGAAGGGATAAGGAAGGAAAAAGTAAAATCTGGAACAGGATCGTTAAGACAACCCTAACGGTCCAGGGTTTGCGTCCCTACTGTAGACAACAAAGCAATTCGCAAATAACAGCAGGCAACAACATACTAAGGCCTAGCTGACAATATTACGCAGCTATAAAATAGTAAAAAATTCAAGACTTCAGGAAAATGTCTAGATTTCATAGAGGAAGGGATAAGGAAGGAAAAAAGTAAAATCTGGAACAGGATCGTTAGGACAACCCTAAAAGTACAGGGTTCGCGCCCCTGCTCAGGCGCCAAACTTGAGGCGGGGCTGGGATGACGCCAAGGAGAACAACGGACTCACCCCAGCTTCAAGCTCTGATTACAAATCAATGTCTCTCCGTGAACTTGCATTTGAACTGTGTACCTGTTTCAGCCGTGCAGAACTGCTTTTGCTACTTATACGTAAAGTCAGGGTCACATATTTGACTGCCAGTGGTCATTGCCCTAGTGATCTATAGTTAACATTTAGATTGATGTAAATAAGTCTTCTTCATGCACAGAAATTCATTTTCATAATCCAGGTTGTTACAATAATATTGAGTCGAGGTAATGTCCTCTCATTCACAATTATTAAAGCTTGAAAAGTCTGTGTTGATTTTCAATGTGACATAGGCCTAGGTAGTGACTTGTCCAAATTATGACATGAGTCTTGAGCTATTTTTCATGTACACTAACAGTCAACATTAGCCACAGGGAGCCGTCACAAAATACTTTTGGTTTGCCGGCCTTTTTTTTTATATAGAGAGGTGAGTTTAAAAAAAAAAAAAGGCCGGCACACCAAGAGTATTTTGTGACGGCTCCCTGTGACATTAGCAGCCAAATTTGGTCGTTTTGTAAGATTAATTTCTTTTATGGAGTTTTTTTTTACGATGTTCTGTGATTTGAATTTACCAAATGAAAACCCATTTTATTGAATATACAAAAATATATTGTATGAACTTCGTTAGTGATTCCTTCAGGGCAACTTTTCGACGAAAAACCAATTTTCGATGTACTTATCGTACGTAGTAAGTTACTTACATTAGGTAAGTAAGGTAACATCACCAGTGTCACCCCTTCGACAAGAATACTAACACAGCAAACACGTGGATTCATTGCCAAAGAAAGAGCCGTTTTTCGCCACAATAAAATCAATGTGCTCTTTTCAGCTATTCAGGTTATGGAAACATGTGAATGTTCCTTAAAACAATATGATATTAATAAATTTTTCAGAAATTTCACTTACGCTAGTCAATTTGACCAAGGAAACGGAAACGATTACGAAAAAACCAGAAACGTTGCCGAATGACGACATAAATGTTTTGGTCTGCCTTTAAAAGTAATTTTAATTTATACTATACTAAATTAATGATACATTTGTAAAATTAATAATGATTTTTATAGTTTAATGAAAAAACTGTGCAAAATTTTCTTTGAGTTATTGCCGTTTTCGTTTGCGTCACCCACGTGCGAAACTTCGTTTTCGCGCCATCGCCCACCAAGAATCGTGCGACCCACCGGCTTTTGTGACGCGGAGCTGCGAGTCTCAGCACGTTTTACCAGAATAGCACAACGAAAAGCTAGCCTGTTTTATTAGTCTAGTCAGAATCATGGCTGACGATTTACCTTTCAAAGCTGAGTATGCCAAAAGTGGCCGTGCTGCTTGCAAAGCATGTAAAGGAAAGATTGATAAAGATAGTTTGAGGCTGGCGAAAATGACGCAGGTAGGTGGTCCTCCTATGGTGGTGGGTATCGACGTAACGTAAGCGATTATTTTCTTGATAAAAATAGGTCTAATCTTTGTAAGTTATGGGGTTGCCATGTGCGACATATGTGTTTACTGTACTTAATTAATGTTGTTTTTCTTTTTCTTTTCATGCTTTAATGGAATACAGTCGCCCATGTTTGATGGCAAGGTATGCAAGTCTTTATTTATGAGTGACATCATTTTCATGGGCTTGTTTGAATGAATTAATTATGTTGGTTTGACCTTTCTTCCCTCCACCCGTAGTAAGCCTGGCTGGACTACTAACAAAAACTATAAAAAAAAAAAGTGATCACGCGGGTTTTCATGTTAACAACAGGTTTCTATTGGTTTAGGAAGAGCAAGCAAATATGACGTGGGCAAAAACAAAGCCTGCAGAAAGTATTCGCTAAAGTGGGCCATTGGCGTCGTACTAGAAAAATAGGCCAAAAACCCGCCGTAAATCGAAACTAAAAAAAAAAAAGATGAGTCTTGAATGAAAACTGTTAAAAAAAAAATTAGAAAAATTAAAACATAGGCTAAGGACGATATGGAAGTTGAAAAAGTGACCTATAGTGGCGAATTTCAGTTCTGTTGGTATAAGGGAAGTACCGTATAAATTTCGATGTTTACTGGCGTGGACTGGGCAGTCTTGTGAGAAAATAACCACAGAGCTCTAATTTATTTTACTCTGATTATTTCGGAACATCGGAAGAATACGGACTCCCGTCCGATTTTTTTTTTTTTTTTTTTTAATGGACTAAGAATTACCTGCTGAATAATGGGGTCCATTACCGCAGAAGCTCCAAGCAAGATGGCCGACCTATCTAGATTCCGGCGCGTGAAGTTTTTGGTTGCGTTTTCTGATGTTATGTAGTTAGCCGCAGCGAGCGCGACAGCGCGAGCGAGGCTCGTAATTTGGAAAAAAACTGACATCATTTTCGTTAACGGCGACCTTGATTTACCTTTAACACCAATGGCGATAGTACAACTTCCACATATACAGATCGATGGTGGATGAGCTTGGAGCCGCTGTGGAAGTGGTTCCGAATAATGTTTTCCTCTTCCATTTTTGGGGCAAACTCTCCGTTTGGCCGTGGTTTAGGTCCAAAGTTAGCATTATGCGAGGTAGGCTGTGACACCATCTTGTTGCCGGCAGGCAGGCTCGAGGCGGACGGCGCTGCACAGGAAAGCATCAACTGTGCCAAAGTCCGTCGAGTGAAACGCCGAACAGAAGCCGGTACCTGCCTAACCTAAACGACGATAACAACAAAACCAAACTAAACTGACAATAACAACCCACTTACCTGAACTGTTTACGGGAAAAAGATATCGGCTCGGTACATGGCAGAAAACGGGCTCTTGTACGTCCGTCAGTGCTAATGTGTGGCTTTCATTAATTTCTGACGGCCAAACTAAGCCTTTGCCCCAAAAATGTTATGGGAAAATGTTGTTCAGCTAATCGGAGAGGAGTCAGTATTCTTCCGGTAGGCCATTATTTCTTGCCCAATGTGGATTCAAGTCGTGATTACTGGAGTCCTGTTACATTGATCCTCATCCCTGTTAGACGCGTCTTATAGGTACATTCCAACGTCTTTTTCCGTGATCCTCAAGTACGGCTCCAAAGTTCTATTTACTGACCGTTACTCAATCCATTGCTAAAAATCCGTTTTAAAATGTCTAGGCAGTTTTTCTGTAAAATATCCTCCGATTATATGATCCTTTGCACGCTTAGAATAACCTTGGATAAATAACTAACACTTCGTTACGGGATAACTCACTCGCTGTTTTACCGCGCAAGCGCCGCGACCCAAATACGAAGACTGATACTCTAGTTTCTCAAGTTTGCGACGAGAGCGCCAACCGCCAACAATAGCGGAAGTGACATCGAGGGCTTGATTAACGCGTGCTGCTCATAAAGAAGAGCAGTCGCCACCATCTTGGATGCCCGGAAGTAGTTGGAGACACCAGCTTGTGGCCAGATGCAACAGATGGTGCACCACGTTATGATCGCGAGTACTGTTGCTGCTATCGTGGCTAGATTTCGGAGCGACTTAATAAGGCGTGCAATAACCGTGGCGTTTCTTCTGTGTGTGCATGTACTAATTTTAATTGTTCGCTAATAATTGCCATGAGATAAACAATCTAAACGATTAACGCGGTAAAAATTGCGGCAATGTCTCCTTGCCTACTGTGAAAATTAATTTTCAAAGTTGAAAATTCGCCTTGTATCGCGCTTATTTTCACAATCACACGAAATAACTATAACTTCTTTGTCAGCGTTAATTCTATAGTTTGTGAGTATTCAACAGTCTTGTCCAACCAGTTACGTGACAATTCCACTTGCCTGATAACAGCCATGCACATGTTACCATCGCACCGTTTCGTGAGATTCACCATAATACAAGAAAGTGAGGAACGCAGCTACTATCTCATAGGCCTTGGGTCTAGTTGACGAAACAGCATGAATGCAAAAATTGTGTCGTTGCAAACTGGAAAGATTTTCGTATTTTAACATCACACTTCACACCAGTCAGCAGTCCTGGAGGTGTAATGGCTCAGGCAACTATCTTCTTTAGGCTCCACAACAACAACTACAACTACTTCGTAGTGAAACTGGTGTTGTGGAGCCTGAAGAAGATAGTCGCCTGAGCCATTACACCTCCAGGACTGCTGACTATCGAAAACTTACTGAAATATTTGTTATTTCGTGTGATTGTGAAAATAAGCGTGATATAAGGTGATTTTTCACCAGTAAAAATTGGTTACTTATACCAGTGGATCGCCGAAGAAAAATTATAAGATAATAGCCTAAAAAATGTATGAAGTGTGATGTTAAAATACGAAAACCTTTCCAGTTTACGACGACACAATTTTTGCATTCATTCTACTAAGCCCAAGGCCAACTGAGATAGTAGCTGCGTTCCTCGCTGTCTTGTATTATTATTATGCCGAATCTCACAAAACGGTGCGATAGTAACATGCGCGTGGCTGTTATCAGGCAAGTGGAATTGTCACGTAACTGGTTGGACATGACTGTTGCATACTTACAAACTATCTAGACACACGCTAGTGTGTCACACCAAGTGGGCAACAATCATCACAACAAACATCACATCAATTCAATTGTCGAGATTGTAAACCATTGTAACGCGGCGCCATAGCGTCAGTGTCTTGTATGTTGAAGCATAGTTGGGCACATTTCAGGTACTTGGGGGGGGGGGGGAATAATGTGGTACAAAAGCTTAAATTGTGTTGAAATCAAGAGCAATGACCCACCTGAAAAAAAATTAACTCGTGTAGGAATGCCAGCTAAGCTGCTTTCAATGCAAAATATGACCCTCAATAACGTTGAAAATGTGTAACTAGCTAGTTTACTAGCTACTAGCTAATTCTAGTCCGCTCATCCCCATGTTAATTTCCATAGGGTGATTATTCATTGATACAGAGATAACGGGAAGGCTTCCAGCTATGAAATTGGATGAATGGCTGCAGTATGATAAGAACTGCATCTCTTTTTATGGTTTGGAGCCTAGGGGTGTAATAAGAATGGCGCTTAAATACGACAATATTGTTATGACCATTGTTAGAATTGTCGGCATCGTCTCTCATTGGACAGCCAAAGTTCGGACAATGACAACGTGTATACTGACGTGCGTGCCTAGTCACATACTAGTGTAGCATGATAAATCTAAACAACGTTGCGAAATTAATTGTATTCACGTCCAGTTCACGAAAAATAAACCAACTCTAAAAACAAAGCCAGAGGAAGAGGCCACCAAGTTCAGAGTGGTTCGGCCCTTCAAAGGAGTGATATCAACACACCAAAACTAACGAAATAAAACAAAATACAACAAAATTAAAACCAAACCAAACACCTATAAAGAGGTGACCAAGTTGAGAATGGTTCGGCCTATAGGCAAAAGGTGGTATCAAATTGTGGAAAACCAATTTCTTGTTGACGTGCCCTTTATTACACATCTGCACGGTAGTGGAGTTGAATCTAAAAAAAGGACTGATATATCAAAAACCAAAATTGGTAAAAGGCGCCGCCAAGTTCCGAATGGTTCGGCCCTTCAAAGGAGTGATATCAACACACCAAACCATTCGCCAACTTAATCGCACCGACTAATACTTTGGACATTAAATGAAAAGTTGAACATTGCTACCCATTCGAACTAAGCAGTGCGATTAACTCGGCCAATGTTTTGGTGTGTTGATATCACTCCTTTGAAGGGCCGAACCATTCGGAACTTGGCGGCCCTCTTTTACCAGTTTTTGTTTTTGATATTATGGAAATAACGCTGACAAAGTAGTTCGCAAAAACAATGGGAATGGGTTTGTTTCACAACTTTGGCTTTGGTTCCGGTTTCGGTTTTTGCCATCTTCCACCCCAACCGCATATTTTTGAGTTTTTTTTTTGTAATAATAGTGTTACAAGCTTCTAACCCGCTCCTGCTTCCACTAAAAGCAGCGTCGTAGACCATGGATCTAGCTGTGGCACCATTTTCATCCGTTTTCTTTTTAAATGACCAGGAGTTTTGCTGTAAAATATATGTAGAAAATCATTATTTAAAAATTCAAAACAACAAATCAATCTTTGATTTTTCGAACACCGTATGAAAAACCAACTAAAAATCGGAATATGTTTCGGTTACCGACCCATCCCTAAAAACACCGTTATTCATTATACTGTAAAACACACCTATTCAAAAAATATCACACAGGACTCAAGCGCACACGTTCACAACGAAGAGAAGCTCGATGTTGAGTGGAAGATTGTGTGTAAAGAATTGCCCGCGTGAAGAGTGTGTATATTGACTGAATATAGTAGGCCGCAGACGGCGGCAGTTACGAATTCGAACAGTGTATTGGACTGAAAAACGAAATGTAAACAGGAAAATCGTCCACGGCCTCATAGACGACGACAGCAAGTTCAACAAGCTCGGTCTAAGCGGCCCCTTTTACCAGTCTGGCAATTCTTCCAAACCTTCAATGCGCATTGAGGGCTTGGAAGAATTGCAAGACTGGTCAGCCACGTGCTAATTGTGTCGCACGTGCTACTATTACTGCAGTTCTTCGTTGACGACGTCGCCGTGACAAGGCGTGTCGGACCGGCTACATTATTTTTTTTTTTAGCTTAGGTGGCGACGAGATAGAGGAAAGACAATTTTGCCGTGGCCTCCCAGATGAGACGGCCGTAAAGACCACTGCTTGCGAAGCCCGCCGCTGGAAGATCGTCGTCGAAGCATAAATAAATTCATCATCCACACTGCTACGCTGAGGTTAATATACATCGCCCATAATGTACGCTATTTTCCCAGTAGTTAGTAGTTGATAATTTGTAGATAGTAGACTACCTTCGTTCTAAAAGTGTGCGTTTGTGAGTCTCTTGTGACATTTTTTGAACAGAGTAGTTGATTACACGATGGTGGTTTCGTCGCACACACTTGACTGACCTTCTCTCTCTCTCTCCGCTACGCTAACTGTAGGGTACACCAAGCCAGGCATAACACTCGCATGCGCTAGTTCGGTGTTACCAGGAAAGCTTAGTCGATTGTCATAATACTCCCCCTCCTCCCTCAATTTTGACGAAAAGACTGTCCAATTCACTCCCCCAACATATACTGTTACATTTAATTGTTTGCAAGAACAATGCCCATTCCAGTCTGGTGCCCAAACTAACAAACAGAACCTCTAAAAACCCAAGCTTCATGAGGCTCTTAAGCAAACGCTGTGCGGTGATCAGTCGTCACAGGGAGGCTACCTAGCCTTTTCATTCCACTCATCGAGCTTGGTTGGATGCACTTCCTAGAGTGGCCTCTACCGAAACTTGCTACACCGTGATGCCAGATCTGTCGAGTTTGGTTATATTCAAGGTTTACTAGACATGTTGGGGCAGAATGGCATCGGCACGCACATTGCCTCGTAATCAACCGATTTGAGGTGAAAAACTCGATCCTCCTCCCTAAAATCGTTATGGTTGCCCTGCTGCAGGGCCCCACGGTCCCTGGCAGCATTGACTTGGCCCGAAACTTCACCATCCTAATCCACTCCACTCCCACATTCTCACTGGCAGGCACCGGAAACGCACCATTGGGTGGTCTCCCCCCCCCCCCCCTCCCAACTGACAAACCCCCTCGCTCAATTTACTATTGCCTGGCGTGGTGCTCCCCACGGACATTTCAATCCCTGTCCATGCATTTCACCTGAAGGTGCCACAGGTTGGCATTGTTGTTCCTCTGTAACCGCTCACCAATTCTTTTTGGTGATATCATCAGTTCCCTGGTACAGTCGACGGTCTGTCCCATATTGCTCTGAAAAACGTGTGCGCTGGTGGGCCGAATGGTCCCCAAATTATCTTGGCGTGGCTTGTTTACGTGACTATACAGTAAGGGCCACCAGCTGAATAGATTTGCCATCTTCTTCCCAAACAGCGCCACACCAACTGCACCTTGCAAGCCTTGCATATTTTGCATTCCAATGCAACCGGCCATAGTGGAACACAGAATAAGGCCCTGCCGCCGATCATCATAGCCATCCCGGTCCCGTCCGCACGCCCCAATGCTGCCATGTAGCACTCCCAAAGGTAATCCACCAAACACTGATTTGTCAGCTTCACTGAGGCACGCACCAGAACCTCCTCGACCTCCTGCAATTGTCTGAATTCAGGATGTGCCACAAGGCACCCCAACTGTTGGAAGAAAAGCCAATAGGCCATGCACTGTTCTTTCAGTTTGTTTACTTCCACCACGCGTTTGCCGAACACCCTCAAACCATCAGCTGGGAAGGACACCCTCCCCCCCCCATATTTCTTTTTTGGAACAGGTGAAACACTCCCCTACACGCTGGCTCGCTGCCTTCCCTTTCATGGTAACCATGGCTGGGGGTGGGGGAGAGGCCCCTTGTCGCTGGTTGGAGCTAGAGGCTTGAAATTAGCACCATTGAAAAGCTCATTTCGAGCTGGGTAAAAAGTTATATTGACATGTAAAATGTTGGCAGACATAAGATTTTTATTGCCGTCGAAAACATCGATTTAATTTCAATTAGCTCTCACCCACATAGATTACCTGATTTTCCTTATACAGCAGTTCATTCGTATTGAATGCTCATTACCTAGCGATGAAAAGTTGGCTGCCATACTCGTAGCTCCCTTCCGCGCATGCGCGCGTTCTCTATATAAAAGCGCCCCGAGTCGAGCTGCTTCATTTTTCTTCCTAAGGACACTACGGCTAGTGGTTCTCTCTTCGGCTCTCCTGATATCTACACGACGTTCTTGTTGCTACCTACTGAACCTCCGGCTGCCTTTCCGGATCTCTGCTGATCTCATTGACGCCAATGGATTCTCCGGTTGTCCTTGGTTCTTAGGACTCTTCTCCTTTCTTCTTGTGTCCAATTCCGATTCCAAACGGGTGCCAGGACAGTTCTTCTCCAGCTCCCCGCCCGGACTCTTCCTCTGCTCTCCTTCGGGATCCATTTTCTACTTCGAAAACGGCTTGGACTAAGGTCCGACAGGTGCCTCGCCTGTCTTAAGCAGCACTTGCGCGATGCTCCGGTCGCCTTCCTACTACTGTCAATCCATCCAGGTCTTTTCCCCACAGAAGACTTGTACTTGGGTCATCTCTACCAAGCTCTTTGTGGAATGTTCTGGACTTCCACTTCAGTCACCTGAGGGCAAACCCAACACCACAGCTACCTCCCCTTCAGCCACCTGCCACAACAATGGCTATCACGTCCATTCCACGACCAGCCATTACCAGACGACCGGTCCCCTTTCCTCGGTTTACTTCAGGTACGGCCGTTCCATCCTCAGCATGTGATCCTTCGGCTCCTACTCACCAGCGGCGGCACCACTGAAAACTTCTCCACGACCCGTTTCACCTTGTCTCCTTTGTGCCAAGCTTGCCTTCACCTCGTCCTGTCCTGCAGCCTCCTCTCCTAGTCCGGGACCATACACAGCAGCTCCCCGCATGCGCTATCCGGACTTTTTGTCACTGGCCCCTTCGGTCCCCCGGTCCATCTCTGCTCTTCCTGATCATGGCACCCAACAAGAAGTGGCGGCCTCCTGCACAGACTCTCTTTCCTCCACGAGCGGCACCTACATCTGCTGACGACCGTCGGCACACTCCTCCGTGCTGTGCGACCTAGCGCTTCCTTCGATTGCCTTGGGTGCTACCAGCCACCAGTCCGACCATTTCCCAGGAATACGATCGCCCTCTTTTGCTTATTGCCTTTGCACTTCCTCCTATAGCTGCGACTTCCGGACGCCCATTCCACCGTCGGTCGGTGACCTTTATGGCGACACTTCCAACCCTTCCAGAGGTTCTCCAGGCTGCATCCGTCCCTTCCGTACTGTTAATGAAAATTTTTCTTGTGTAATGACCAAGAAAAAAGAAGAGAGCAAGCAAACAACATCACGTCATAAGCCAAGAAGACACAATGACACGTTGGACTACGGTCGCACTTTCGCCAGTGTGACTGTTGACATGACACTAAACGCCGTCCGCAACTTCACCCTTTCTGCCTTGCTGCCCGCTTCCGTCGGTTTTCTCTCGTCTGCTTGTGGGCGCCCACCCTGCCGACCGGCCCGATTCTCTCCCTTGGACGGGCCTGTGTTCAATACCTTCGCTCTGCCGGCCCTTTCCATACATCATGGTCCCTCGGTCGCCTCACAAGGTCTCCCAGCGGCTTTGCTGATAGGCTACCAAGGCGCCCGCCCCTACTTCGTCGGGCGCTTCCCTCCTTCCACCTTCTGTCTCCAACCCTGCCAGCCTAGTTATGCTATTTACGACAACAAAAAAACAAGGGGGGGTAGGCGGGATGGTAACATGAGGACCACATCTGGATGGGAACACACACAGGAAGACATATTGCTACAAGTATCAGACGTAAACTCCACGCTCCTTTGACATCTTCGGGATCTCATAGCCCCTCTTCCATGCAGCTACCCTCACGGTCACTTTCCCAGTATCTTTTTGGTCTGGTCGCCCTCCTTTAGTCTCCACTAGGCCTACGGTCGCCTCTACGGCAAACGATCCCCGGGGACACTTCGTGTCTCTTCTCGACATCAGGTGGGGCAGGTTAATCTTCATTTTTCCACGCCTCTTCCAGTGCCTTTTTCCCCCGCCATTGTCTCTGCAAGCCTAGTTTTTGTGCATCCCCACCATGAATTCTTCGACTCCTGCAGCAGTAGACGCTTCCTTGGACCCACTGATGTTCCTCCAGTCACCTCACCTCCTGTTGCCAGCCATGTTTGCCCCTATCCAGACTGTCAAGTGTTCCTGTCTTGATTTCAAAGCTGGCTCTAAAAGCCACTTAGACCTTCATCCCTGCTGTCAGTTCCACCGCACTTGCGATTGGTTCACCAGGAATTGTAGTACGTATGAATACCTTAACGAAACAGAATGGTGCAAAATCCTTTGCCATCGCAAGAAGTCAAGACAGCGGGCTATCCAAAAGGCCAATCAACTTACCCTTTCTGCCAGTGGATCTGGCCCCTCCCAAACTCATGGGAGCATATCTCAGAAGCTTCTCGCACTAAAAGTTCTTCCTCGGTCCCCATTTCCACACAGGTGCCTCCCGCCGCCGCCACTCTTACAACATAGAATGAACCTCCTCAGTCTCCTCATTCGTCTTCCAGGCACAAATATAAATCTACTGCCGGCATGCTCACCATGAAAAAATCTTCAGCGCCTCCAAGCTCACTTCTAGATCCTGTTCGCTAACGCCTGCGGCTGCCTCTCATCCTCCGGCGTCATCACAGCACCTTGTGCCAGCCCCATTGGCCGCTTCCCGCCGACGATCAGTCTTCCCCGACGAGGACAACGTCCGCTCAGCACTCTTACGAGGACTCCAAGTTGTCAGCAGACGATCTTCTCACTTTGACGTCAGTTGTGACTCTTTTGTTTCCACTCTGCATCCTATTCCACGCTCGAACTAGACTCTCCGTTCAGTTGCGGCTACCTTTTCTGCTCTTCAGGTTTCTGTCGACACATATTGTGTCAGAGACTTCCTTCTGTTCTCGAATTCCATACTGGCCGCCGAGATCGGTCTCCTTCCAGGGAAAGTGTCCTTCGTGCTATCATAGGTTTGATGATGGAAAAGTTCAAGAAACTTTCTCCCTTTCCTCGGACGCCGCCTTGGAGGGAACAGCATTGTGCAAGATCCAAATCCCGACGACCGCCTCACGGTCGCCCTCCTCCAAAGTAAAAAAAGGGAACTCCCACTACTCCTACCCCTTCTGAAACCCGGCGGTGGAATATCCATAGACACGGTTGCCGTCCTTCCCCCTCAAAATGCATCTAAGGGAATGCAGTCTTCGGAATCCCCAGTTCCAACTCCGTCGGACATAATAGATGTAACCTCTGTTCCCTCTTCATCCATGGTCCCAGACCCTACCGTGACACTGGCAGATGGGTAGCCTTGCCCAGATCTCAGCCGTCGTCCATTCCTTCGACCGCATCTGTGTCTCTCATACGGTAGTCTCTTGGGGATGCACTCGTCATTGGCTATCGACTGTACTCTGTGCCGTTCCTGGGTTAGGTCTTCCACGGTCACCCCACATTTCTATTATCAGCAGTCTTCCGTATCCTGTTCACGGTCTCCTACATGGATGGCATCCGGTTCACGGGGTTATATACAACTCCGCGGCAGCCGACACGTAGCACTGGTAACCTCACCCCTTGGTGTCTGCCTCCATGTGACGATGTCTGCTATATAAGGAAAATCTGGTAATGGATGTTTTCGATGACATTAAAAACATAGAAATACCTGAGTACAGCCTGGTCGATTTCTGATTTTGTTGCCTACACAAAAATATACCCCCCCCCCCCTTTCTCTCCTCTCGGTCGCCAACGTAGACCCTGAGTGGAAGAAAGATAAAGCACCTTGATTTGGGGCGTTTAATATAGAGGCATGCGTGCATGTGCGGAAGGGAGCTACGAGTACGGTAGGGATTGAGCATGCAATAGGAATGATCTGCTATATTAGGAAAATCGGGTAATGTATGCTTCTACTTGCCGGACAGAAAATATCCACTACCTGTAAATTTATTTGCATCAGTTCCTGAGTGCTCGCTACCCTGGAAGAATCAAAACTCTCTAGATACGCCCAGCTCAAGACACCCACCTGCGCATGCGCGGGACCAGCACGCGCAGGCCCTCCATAAATGGTGTTACAGCAATAGTAGCCGTCTCTTTTCCTCCAGCTGCCGCTGCGTCAACATCGCTGCCCTGACAGTCTGTCGTTCCCGTTCGCAAGACCCGCCACTACATGAAAGTCTTCCGTTCGCGTTTGTTCGTTCATTCACTGATCATCCCTACAATGACTTGGTTCGTTAGATCGCTGGTCATCTCTTGATGAAGGATTCTCATGCTATGAGAAGACGTTCGTTCGTGGCAACGTTCGTCACCGTTCACCCCGCAATCAACGCCATCCATGCAGCTGTCTTGGCCTCCCTGCCTTCGACGCTTGTCTCGTTTCCAGACGTCCTAACTGAGCGAAGACCTTCGTCATTCTGTTCGTTCTGCTCAAGAAGCAAGTGAAGCATTCACCTTGACACACCAGCACCCACTCGCTGTTTCTGGCCTACCTGAAGAAGCTCTGCTCTAGCCCGTCGCTGATTCGACCATTGTTCAAGCCTTGCCGTCATGGACGCTTCGCTCCTGTTACCCACCATTCTCAAGCCCGTTTGTCGTTCGCAAGCCCA
>JAHWFP010145852.1:45694-72406 GCA_023313725.1 Lithobius niger
TCGCGTCCGCGAACCCGTTCGTCGTCCGCAAGCCCAAGCGCCGTTCGTCGTTCGCAAGCCTGTCCAGCAAGCTCGACGACCACCGCTGCCGTCCATTGTCGTTTGCCACAACTGCTTTTCTCAAGTCACTCTTGTTCGCCATTCACGCTGGCCGACCGCTGTTTTACACCGACCGTTTCCCTTTGAACGTCAATGGAATTTGGCTGATCCTCATGAATCCATCTCCTTCATCCATTGCGACCTAACATGACGTCGCCAATCTCACACTGCGCCTTGACATTCAACTCGATCCTCGCTGGAAAAAGTTGTTCATCACTTTGTTGTCGCCAAACTGGAAGTACCTGTTCGTGAACAGGCCCACTTCCACCTCCTTCAACGTTGCACTGTCAACAATCCTTCAGAACGCCGCATCATTCACTTTCTGCCAACTCGGGGGAAATTCTTTGTCATTCGTCATCCGTCGTTCATCTCATCACCATCTTTATGCTCGCCGAGAGGAAAACCGCCTGACACTGCTTTCAAAGGCTTTTGGACTTAATACCGCACACCGGAGCAACGTCAACCCTAACTCACGCCACGCTTCACAAGGTAACTCGAACTTCACTCCGCGTCCCCACGTCCGAGTCGGCAATCACATTATCTGCTACGAACCAAGCCAATCACAGCATCAGTAATCTTTCAACCCTGTTCTCCACCCAAAAAAACCCGTTGTCAACAGGCATCAATTTTCCACGACTGGATCGTGGCCATCCAGGCCATGCCAGAGGAAAGCAACATCGCCCGACACATTTGCCAGTGGGACAATGCCCCCAACTTCACCCCACTTTCCCGTGCACACATCGCAACATCACTGACGACCACTCTAGTTGCTCGCACTCTGAATCCACCTATCGCCCATACGTTTGCCATTCTTGAAAACGTCCAAGTCAAGCGTTCAACTCACTTGCATCATTGAACTTTCCAAATGCGTTTGCTTTAACCATGCATCCATCACTCACGCTCACCAGCTCGGTCACAACGTTCGCCAATGCACACATTTACGCAACCCGGCACTACATCGCGTTCAGTTGATTAAAATCATTCAGACACTCCCAATCAATGTGTCTGCTTCAAATCGGGACACTTCATGGGACTATCAACATCTAGACTCCTTCACCAACGTGGACCATCCTGCCGAAACTGAATTTTCTTCAGAACTCACCACCACTGAAACAACATGGTAAAGGACGTTAACTGCACAATCTCTCATGCCACCCAGAAGTGACATACATCCTCTACGCGCACTTCGAGGGAAGAATTCTTCACACAACACCCCTTCGGGTCCGCTATGTCTTACACCAACACACCGGAACCCCTGTCACTTCTCCGCCTTCCACGACCAAGATTCTCGAGGAATTTCCGGCCAACCAACGAATCGGATCACACCGCCTTCCGCCATCCGAACTTCTCTGAAATTCAATGTCACATTCATCCCAGATCCTTGGGAATTTTACCTTTTCAAAGCTACATGCTATACTCTCATAAACAGTCAAACATGAAACATCCTACCATCACATGGACTTTAGGATCATATTCAATGCCACGTCAGCTCGGATGCTCTCTCCAAATTTAACCTGATGTCTTCCGATCCACGACCAGCGGCTTCTCATCAATGTCCCCAACAATGCCGCAGCGCCTCGCACATCGCAACCCACGGTCCCTTTCCTGGTTTTGGGTAGCTCTTGGGCCTCCACCGAGTCAAAACTGGCCTTCCACCAGAACTGTCTCAAGTGCTCTCAACGCTTATGGTAGTATGTACGGCTGATTGCCTCTTTCACTTACCTCCCATCTTGCTTTTCAAATGGAGTACCCACAACTTCACGTCCACTTCTGGTCCGTCGACGTACAACGTCTCGTCTTCCCCATTTTGATGACCTTGCAACTTTGCGCCCCAAACTCCGTCATCCCACCATCTTCCCAGTGAAACTGCTGGAACCCAGTATCATCCACTGCCTGATTTCACGTTGGATATCAGTTCAAAGCCACGTCCACATTTCTCACCTTCTAGCACCCGGAACGCGCGCATCTGCTATTCAACCACCCCATCTGCCGCGCGCTCCCGTCATCTGGCGTTCACAGCTTCTGCCGAATCATGCACCCACTACTTCAACCACATGTGAAGCATCTTCTCTGAATTGTCACTTCCTTGAACTCAAAAACAACACTCATCTAACACGCCATGGACTAACCAACCACCAGGGAAACCATTCCTGACCCTTCCAAGCCTGTCAACTACGTTCATACCACATGTGCCGTCACCCAATCTCCAACTTCAACTTTAAACATCTCAACAAAACCGGTCAACGTTGGAATCTGGAAACTCGTCCGAACTTCCTCGCCAACTCGCTTGGTAATTAAAATTCCCTCCCCGCTCCTGCTGCCTTGTGTGCAAAGTAGGTTGTGACTGGACAACGTTGCGCATGCAACCAATCTACCACAACTCCGTCACAGGGGACCCAGCTGACACCCTTGGGGGCGCCGCCGTGATGGTGCCCGCCACCTATATTGACGAGGTCTACTGCAAATGCAAATAAATTTACAGGTAGTTGATTTTTTTCTGTCCGGCAAGTAGAAACTGCAATTTTACCTGGAGGGGAGGTCAAAATTGGTTTTTATTTCCTAAGAAAATATACACTGCCTGTAAATACCCGCCCAACCTTCCCTCTCGAGTCACCTTCATGGCTGACATATCGGGAGGATAAGTAGATGGCTGTCTATTGCTGTAACACCATTTATGGAGGGCCTGCGCGAGCTGGTCCCCCGCATGCGCAGGTGGGTGTCTGAGCTGGGCGTAACTAGGGAGGAACTGAATGCAAATAAATTTACAGGTAGTGTATATTTTCTTAGGCAATAGAAACCAATTTTGAAATCCCCTCCAGGCAAAATTGCGGTTTCTAGTTGTCGTGAAATATACATTACCTTTTTTAAAGCATTTCTCTTCTCCAAATGCTGTTTAATCTAGAGAAATTAAATCGAAGATATCAGAAAGAAGAAAACACTTTACCACAATACCGTGGAAAACAAAATTCCACTTGAATTTTCGGTGAATAAAACGTTCACCTCCTCAGAAGAGCACATTAACAAAAATTACTACGAACTACGTCGCCGCTTGCTGGTTTTTGCTGTCGAAGATATCCTTCCGCGTCGCTACCTACTGCGCAGCCTCCTCAGACATAAACCGAAGCGGAGCATTATGCTCACCTTTTCTTCTCTACGATGCACGCTGTTTACATCGCTCCTCAAGTGAAGTACTCGCTTCCCGATTACCCTCAGATTGCCCGATCATGCCTAGAGCAAAGGGCGCTCCCAAAGAAGGGTCTTCGATCCGCCCTCCGCGGTCTGCCTCTCCGGTTCCCTTGACACAACCAGCCTCCGAAGCTGTTGAGGTCTTAGAACTCACGGCAGATCATGAGCCTCTCGATTCCCAGTTACCATTGGAACGTTAAGCTTTCTCTCCGAACTCTCGGTTCCCCTTCAACTGCATGACACGGTTACCTCTTCTCCGATTCCTTGTAGCCAACCGGCTCCAAAGCGTGACCTGCAGTCCCTCAGCGAAGAACTTGCCCGTGCTAAGGAAGCTTATGCCAGACTCAAGTTACAAATCAAGACTCGAAGAGCATTCGATCCGTTCATTCGATCTCGTTCATCTCAGAGCATTCGATCCGCTCCACCATGTGCTAGCGGTCCCCTTTCCAGTTCTCAAGTGCACAACCTTATGGACTCTTCCTTTCGCACCGTCAAGCGCAAGATACCTCTGGTTACCGATTACACTTCAAATTAAGTGGCCAACGTCCCGAAGCGACACTGTCCTGACGCCGCTGGTCTGTCTCACCAGGTTACCGATCCGTCCCCCGGCATTCCCCATTCTGGTTCCCGATCCCTCTGATGTTCCTCTCCCCGAACTGCTCAAGACAGTAGAAAGGATTGTTCCCGATTGCTTCTTGTATAAACCCAGCACTACTTCGGATGCTTCTTGCAAGAATCGAGGCCTCGTTACTGGCTGTGGGTTTGGTCTGCGCGACCAGGCTCCTCACCAGCCTCCACTTTTAGGGCAATCGACTACGTTCCTCACCACCCTCCTTCGAAACGGGGGAATCCTCCTGGGAAAAACGGTGCACCCCTCGAATTGGATAAGGAACTACCACCTCCTAGGCCGGGCCGCGAATCGTTTTTCTTTTGCCCTGTCGGGGAAGGAACTGCCAATCCCCGCAACTTCGACACTTACCCCGAATCGGAATTCCTCACAGCAGACACTAAGCTTGACTTCGGCTCAGCCCTATTCCTTCCTCGGCGAGCAGTGGTCCCCGTTTTGCGAGATAATGACCGTCTCTTGCGCCTTGGACTTCGTGCCGCCTCACAAGCGGACATATTCAGTACAGCCGCCAACGCTCTCTGTGAAAGACTGTATACCGATCCACCTGATGACACTCGGCAATTAGGGTTCCTCATTAACCAGGTCTTCAAGAAGAGCTGCTTCGCTACCTACCATGCCATGAATTGGTTTACTAGGGCCCTGTTTAATTCCACGCTCCTCCTGCGAGAAGTCACCCTCAACATGTCGCCGAACCTTCGTGGTTTCACTCGCCACCTCTTAAGGAACCAGCCCATTCATTCATTGCCTTTTCAGAGGACTCATTCCTAAGGCTGCACCTCGCTTAGACGTTTCCCGAAAGCCGCGTCCCTATCGAAACTGATCCCTTTAACACCCACGAACATCGATTCCCCCTCGCCCAAATCCGCCCAAAGATGATTGGGGAACCAAGAAACCTTCATAATCCTCCTCGGTTCCCGTTCCACGATCCTCATCGCCCTTTCCATCACGATCCCTGGGACGTTCACCCACTAATCAACGTCAATCACCCTCCCGTTCCTGTTCCCGAAATCACAACACATAATATTTAAACTGACGTCCCCCCCCCCCCCCCCGCAAGATGTGGGAGGTCGCCATCGTTACTATGCCAAAGCTTGGCAATCTGTGACATCGGATCCCGTGATCCTGTCTATCATTCTCTATGAATTCAAACCAAAACTCTGCAAAGCCCGCCGTGGGAAACGGAAACACCAGCGTCAACTGCATTATGCGCAGAAATTCGTCTTTTGCTTAAAAAAGCTACGATTTGCCTTGTACCACCGCCCATCAGCCCAGGATTCTACAGCAGCATTTTTCTTTGCCAAAAGAAATCGGGCGGTTCACGACTGATTTTCAACCCTCGACCACTCAATCAGTTCATCACGAACCCACATTTCCAAATGGAAACAGTTTCTTCAATACGGGACTCCCTGATCCCCAACGACTGCACAGTCTCCCTGGACCTAGCCGAAGCTTACCTTTAGTCCGCCACCTATTTTGGTTTCTTCACGACGGTGCCGTCTACGAGTTTCTCTGCCTTCCATTTGGTTTAAACGCTGCCCCTCGAATTTTTACCATGGTGCTTCGACCCGTCCTTGCGTTTCTACATCAACAAGAGATTCGCGTCCATGCTTTACTCGACAGTTGCCTATTACCCCACCCCGATCCCGCGATCCTATCCAACAACGTTCGCATAGTCGTGTCTCTTTTTCATCACTTGGGACTAGGCATCAACCTCGTCAAATCAAGACTTGTACCAGCCCATTTTTTTATCTTCCTTGGAGTATTCTTCGATCTCAACCAAGCTACAGTCATGCCATCTCCAGAAAGAAATTTCCTTTCTTATCTTCGGGCCTTCCTTCACCAACCTCTTCATACGTTTCGCGACCTTGCTTCAATCATAGGCACCATAGATTCGTTTGTGGACTTAGCCCCGTACGGAAGATGGATGGCACGACCACTCCATCTCTACCGACTTGCCCAATGGGGCACCCCGCAACAAGCCCCGCTCCTGCCTCTCCGACGGATCGATCCCTCTTTCTCTTTTACCACGGTCAACTGGTGGATGGCCATCACGAACCGCGTTGCTTCGGTTCCCCTCCACGAACCGGTTACCCAAATCCACCTATTCAGACGCATCCCTGACAGGATAGGGCGCCCACATCAACTGCCTGACAGCATCCGGCACTTGGAAAGACGAGTCAACCGACCATAGCAATCTCCTGGAACTACGAGCAGTTCTCCAGTCTGCAACACTTCCGACATTATGTCACAGTTCGTATAGTCCAGGTACACATCGACAATACCACTGCTGTTACTTATCTACGGAAGGGAGGGGGAACATATCCCTGTCACTCCATCACCTAACATCAAACATTTTCCAGTTCTGCATTCAACAACAGATTTACCTGCTCCCACTCCACATCCCCGGCAACCTCAACCTGATTGCCGATTCCCTGTTCCGCTCAACGCCACCGTCCAGCGAATGGACGCTCCACCAAACAATCTGCAACAACCTCTTCGGCCTTTGGGGACGTCCCATGTTGGATCTCTTCGCAACCCATCTCAATGCCAGACTTCCCCAGTTAGTCAGTCCCCTTCCTGATCCCCGAGCATGGGTGGTAGACTATCACTCTCAATTGGAATCACCTATTTGCCTATGCCGTTCCGCCTCCACGCCTGTTACCTCTTGTCCTACGCAAAATCGCCAACTCCATCAGCTGATTCCTCCTCATGGCCCCAGACTGGCCAGTGGCGGCCTGGTTCCTGCTGCTACTAGACCTCCTCATCGATCTTCCTCGGTCACTACCCTTAATGCCGAACCAACTATCCCAAGCCATGGGATCGATCCCACACCCAAACCCTCAGGCACTTCGTCTTTTACTGGTGGCTACTATCATCAAACTCCTTCGAATGTCAGGAATTTTTGAAGACGAGGCCATCTGCGTTGCCTCTCGAGCCATCCGCACCTCTACCAACAAAATTTATGACAGTCACTGGCGATGCTGGCTTCGTTGGTGTATCTCAGAACAAGTTAATCCTGTCGATTGCCCTATGCCACAATTACTCCGACTCTTAAACTCAAACGAAACCGTTCATCATTCCTTCTCTTTCTAACATCCTGGGTGACGACCAAGGAAGAGCCTTATGTCCAGTCCGAGCTATCCGCTTCTAACTCAAAGCTTCCAAACCAATACGGTAGGACCGAACTCAACTTATCATTCTCTTCAACAATAGAACTGGTGTAACTTCACCTACAGGTATGATTGCCACCTGGCTCAAAACCGTCATCGTTCAAGCTTACGACGCCCTTGATATCGACTGCCTAACAGAAGGAATCCGAGTAACAGCGCACAAACTTCGCGCTATATCTAGTTCCTGGGCTCACCACAGTAATATCCTGGTTGCTGACATCATGCAAGCTGCATCTTGGCGAAGTCCCACCGATTTTACATCTCACTGCCTCCGGGATATGTCCCATCAAGCTGATGGACTATATCGCATTGGCCTCTTTGTCGTCGCCCAACGCGTGCTCTAACCCCTTCGCACACTTTGTTTCTGTGTAGGGAACTGCTCGCTACCTAAGGGAACTAGGTCAAAAGGCTCCCGCCGCCGTGACGAAGTCTGTGGAATGGTTTTAAAAAGGTTATGTATGTTTTCACGGCAACTAGAAACATCAAAATATCAGTATTACCTGGTGGATTTTGGTTTCTATTGCATTCTGATAATATACATTACCTTGCGTCCTCCCCTCTTGTTGCCATCTGGGTACAATAGAGGTCCGAAAAGGCGAGCATAATGCTCTGCTTCGGTTTATATATGAGGAGGCTGCGCAGTAGGTAGCGACGCGGAAGGATATCTTCGATTTAATTTATCTAGATTAAACAGCATTTGGAGAAGAGAAATGCTTAAAAAAAGGTAATGTATATTTTCAGAAGGCAATAGAAGCCAAAATCAACCAGGTAATACAAAACCAACAACAAAAACATTGACCAGGCCGTACCCTGGTATTTCTATGTTTTTAACGGGTGGACGAAGATACGGATAAAAATTTTGATCCGCGAAAATTTTAAGTACCCACATGATTAACTTTGCATGGCCTTAACTAAAGTAATTAACAAATATATACATAAATACAGGGAGAATTTTAAATTAAAAATTACTATTGACATAAACCAATGTATGGTAGTGCTTTTGGCTTCATCTAATATTTTATCAAGCATTCACTTCCAGAAGTATTAGGAATATAAGATTTTCCAAGTTTTGCAAATTTGTTATTTCATTAACTAAGTAAGTGAAACACACTGCAGATATTTAATGTTATAAACAGGACAGAAAGCCAAATGGGCTCTATAAATGTTAAATATGGATGCAAACCTATTAACTTTTCCTTTTGGCCTTACATGTCAGACTACCTGAGTGGGGAATCGAACCCGCGACTTTTGAAACCAAAGGAGTCCTACTGTACAGCCATACTGACATGGCTGACCGAGATTGATATCGGTACAAAACTTGTGATACATTCCTATGACTCGGTGCAACCTTAATATAAGATTATTCCTCGATATACAAATTTATTACTTCAATAAATGAATATTTCCCAAAATGTAAAAGAAAAAAAATCATTACATTAATTCTGCTACGTACATTATTTTGCAGGTTCCTAATTGGTTTCATTTCAAGTGTTTCTTTGGAAATCGCAGTGTTGTCAAAAACGTGGATGACATCGCTGACTTTGATCAACTGCGTTGGGACGATCAAGAAATGTTGCGTAAAAAAATTGGTGAGCCTGAAGTATTAAATTACATTTTTATTTTGGGGCCTATTGCACAACAAATTTTGAAGTTAGATTTATGGAGGAAAGTTCATAGAAAGATAAGCTGCTTGGTTGAAATACGGTGTTGTATACAGCCAATTTGTGTTGGCATCTGTTTATTAAACAAAAGTCATGCATTGAATTTAGTTCAATAACGATGCTAGTGCTTCATTCTTAAACCGCAGCTCCTCCAGTAAGGTTTGTAAGAATATTTGCACCTGGTCTGCGACAGGCCTTTTCAGAACTGAAAAATAGGGAAGGTAGAACAAAGAATTTGACTATTTTAACGGTACAATTGCTCCATGAACACAGTGTAAAATAGAAACCACCCAAAACCAAAACTGGTAGAAAAACCCGCCAAGTTTCCAAAAACGATCGGCCTTTGAAGGTAGTAATATCATTCAACCAGGAAAAGGCCGCCAAGGTCAATCCTATTGGCCAAGTTAATTGCACCGACTAATAGTTCGATAGTTAAATGAAAACTTGAAGATTGCTACTCGCTGTAGCAGTCTTTAAGTTTTCATTTAACGTCCAAGGTATTATTGGGTGCGATTAACTTGGCTAATATGATTGACCTTGGCGGCCTTTCCCTGGTTGAATGATAACACTACATTCAAAGGCCGATCGTTTTTGGAAACTTGGCTGGTTTTTCTGCCAGTTTTGGGTGGATATTACAATTTCTTAGGACTGTTAACGTACATAAGGTTACACTGTCTTAGCTTCATCTGTACCTTTTTTCTAGAGGAATTTTATTTCTATAAATTTTCACATTTACCATTGCCAATTAGCCGTTAGATTAGCCAAATTGCCACGGCTTAGTTTATTGTATGACCATTCTTCACATGCTTAAGTTGCTTCAATCCCATTTTTGCACACACTGGTTACACTCGCTGATATCGTTCGCTTCTCTTACTCATCAGCGCATCCCCTTCACTTGTTTTGTTTATCCCTCCACCTTCCCTTTACCTTTTCAAGATTTCGTTGACATTTACTTATGTAGAAACCCCCTGAAGGTTACTAAAACAGCAGAACGCGAAGCATTTTATTTTTGGGTTATTAACATAAAAAAACCCGTTAGCTCGTAGATGCTTGTATTGTTGCGTAACCATCATCTAACGTGCATCGCTTTATTTTTACGCAATCCACGGCAATGTCAATGTTTCCTTATTTTGTCCTTCGTTACAGTTCAGTTTTTAGTTCGTCCAGGCTTTTACAGTAAATCTTAAAGACCAGTGTTGATTGTTTAAGCCATTAAACTAAGCCATTAAACTACAGGGTTATGCAGTGCAACTATTGAAGGAAGGGGGACGAAGTATAATGCACAGTTTGACTTTGGCAATTTAATAGAAGGAACAGATCGTTTGTTTTGCATTCGGATTGTTGGCAGCCACGGTCGAGTTTTCAGTGTACTATTTACAACAAATAAAATTCATGTTCGGTTAAATCATTGCTGAAGGAAGGCTAATCAGAGGTAGTGATCCGGGGGCAAAAGATAAACTCAAAAGGTTAAATAAACTAGCTCAGAAAAGGCTATATAAAAATTATAAGTTAAGTTTTGTCTCAGCAGACAATGGCGGTAGAGAAAAGTCGGACGTTTTTCATAGCATTTGGGGTACCAACAAACAAGATGAAAAATATCATACTAAGTCTGTATCCAACATATATGTGAGGTTAAGTACCTTAAAGGAAGCCCCTCCTAAAACACAATTAAGCTAGTGTATTTAGGCTTTATGCGTGTAATAAAATAAAAAGAAGTAATTACATTTGTACATGAGTTGTGAAGTTACGGCGGCCAGAAGTGTGAGCGCTACAGCCCAGTTAGGTGACTTTTTCAAATAGATGTATCTGCAGAAATAGAAGGAAATTTAATGTTCTGTTTTCACAGGAATAAAGTTCGAGTGGCTATTAAGAGCTTCTATGTTGGCCGATTCTGATGGTAACTTCAAGTCGAAATCTTCAACCAAAGTTGGCGGATTTTGGTGGGGGGGGGGGGGGGGGGGAAAGGGGGGGGCTTCAAAAAAATGGAGTTTTCCCCCGAGGTTTTTGATGTTTGGAGTCCGGGTATCCTCTCCAATCATGCCGCAGCACAGGTTTCTATTACATAGGGCACACATTTGAAAAGTGCCTTTAAATTAGATTGCAGCAGGGTTACAGAAAACAAAAAAAAGCGAGACAAGTAACAAAAATGCAAAAAAAAAAATGCTTTACTGTGATCATAAATTCATATAAATACATGGCCAACTTAGGCTTGCTGCATAAATAAAAGAAAACTACATAATGATAAGCGTATCACAAACAAACCCCACTTGAGTGAAAGACTCACCAAGTTTCAGCCAATACAAGTAGTCCCCATGGCAGAATCAGCGCGACGCGCGACTTACGTCGCAGACAGCTGAAGGCTGCCGCAGACAAATTTTGGCCAAATGTCTGCCGTTCTGTCAATTTTTGACCGATTTTAACATTCCAGTACACCTTTTTAATCGTCTCGACGAGACCTTTCCATTTGTGGAGTAGCCAGATCAATAGCATGAAGCACTGAAAAGTTATTCCATAAAAACCAATAAACATGTGGGATGACGTTAAGATAAAAACAGATTAGCTGCAGACAAATTATTTTCCTACAATTGGTGTCGCAGACAGTTGCACAAAATTCTGCCTCTGGGCAAGTAGTGATAATAGAATAAAAATGGCAGCCAGCAAATTTTCTACATTGATTACCAAGCCTAACCCATGTAGAATGTACTAACTGAAAAGTGTTCCTCTTTTAACCCTCTGGGCCCTAGAAGCCGATATATCGGCTTTACATTATATACGTTTGAGTTAAGTAAAGAAAACCTTAGGGCCCAGAGGGTTAAAGTAATGATATCATCCCCATCAACTAACAACTGCCAAGCTTTCCCACCGACTGTTACGTCAGAAGTTAAACGAAAAACTTTAGCATTGCTACCAATGGTTAGGTTTTCCACTTGACCCTTGACGTCGAGTCTGGATTAGATTGACGGGGTGATAATCACTACTTTCGAAGGAAAGCGCTTTTTGGTCAGTACGTGGGTAGGCTTGGTACACCATGTAGAAAACTTGATCACATACTGGTGGAAACTTGGTGGGTTCTTTCACCCAAGTGTGTTTTGTTTTTGACAACATTCTATTATCAAAGACCGGGACTGTTATATAGAAGTTCACCGTAGTTATTTTTAATTGTAGAAGAACCACCAGTGTAGCTGGGTAATTGAAAGATTTTGTTTGTTCTTAGAGGGGGCTGGAAAAGAATTTCTAGCTGCACAGCTTTCGTCGTCTACTACTTCACTGGAAGATTACACAACAGAATATGCCAAGTCAAATCGGTCCTTGTGCCGAGGATGTAACGAGAAAATTGAGAAGGTAAGTCATCGTTCAATGTGCTAATCTCACCAATAAGTCTAGTCCAAGAAGGGAGAGAAAAATCTTGTCCAAAAATTTACTGCTTAACAAGCACAAGATGGGACTGGCTTCAGCAAGCTAAAAAGCAGAAACTGCTTGTGTGGGACTCCATTCTACTGAATATTAGGCGCCTAGATTTAGGCCTCTTAATTGCAGTTGATAACTTGAAATCAAGCTGGCTCTCCCCCATAGAGACACTGTTTTGGCATTGGTTGGGCTCGTCAGTAGAAAATATTCTGTGGGTGACTTACATTCATTAGACGCGTCTTCATGTAGGTTCTGCTTTCTAGCTTGCTGAAGCCAGTCCGGTTTTGTGCTTGTTAAATTACCCCCAGCAAGGTGCACTTGCTCTCATCCATTAGGTATTCTCTACTGACGAGCGCAAACAGTCTGTCTTAGAGATCTCTATGGGTGTGGACAGCTTGATTTCAAAGTTAACTGTTTTGTTTCTTTTGGTTTTTAAAACTTGATGTAGTAGCGATCTTTGGCATTTAGTTTGCTTGCTAAAATTCCCCGATTCTAATAACATTCCAAAATTACTTGGCTCCTTTGAATATTTATGGTAGAACAACTTGTTCTGTCCGTAGAATGGTCCTTTTGTGAGGTATGCGATCAGGTCTATCTCTTCTAAGGGACACCAGGCTAGTCATGTTGGCCACGCCATTGAACACTGGGCTTTGGCAATTTGTCTCTGCGGTTGGCACAGACGATTCATTCATTCATGCGTCCCCCCCCCTCCCTCGCCCTCCCTTCTCCCTTCTGGACTCTGATGCGCATTGGGGAGGTACGGTTTTTACTGTGTGTGTTTATTATTCCGGTCACCCTGAACACACTGCAGCAGCCTTGGTTGGAGGATCTGTCTCTGATGGTGGACCTGTCCATGTCATGGTAGAGGACAAAATTCTGCGCGACAGCTTGCCAGGCTAGCAGCTGTTATTGGGCTAATCTCCATATATTATTTCAAGTGCTGGAATTTGTTTTTGTGAAGTTGGCCACTGGGTTATTGAATGCTAATGAAGCACCCACTGTCGACTCTTTCTGTACAAAAGTAAATGGCAGAGGGGTTTACAGTGGTGAAGAGCACACTGGAGAATTCCCTGTAGTTCCGTTATGGCATTCTTCAAAATATCATTCATATAACACTTGACGGATTTTACCCCCCTTGGGACTAGGTGCTCGAAATTAGGGCTCTCTCCTGAGCTGTCATTTGAGTTGTATTAAGTGCTAATGACGCGTTTTCGCACCAAAGGCTTAGTCAAAAACTTTTTACATGTGGTATTAGTGGTAACATACTTAAATGGATAATTAATTTTTTTACTAACAGAACACAAGTATGTGTCGGTGGCTCTAATTTCCAACGAAAGTGCTGAAACAAGTGGGGTCCGACAGGGATCGGTCTTGGGTCCACTCTTTATTTATCATCTTCGTAAATGACCTGATAATGACACCAAAGTTCACAGATGTCAAGCTCTATGCTACTGTTCTGTTAGAAATCTACATGACCACCAAAAATTATGTTCCTCACTTTTGGAATTTCAGCAATGGTCAACTCAATGGAACCTTCCAATATCTGGCCCTAAATGTAAAACCTTTCACATTGGTTAAAAAAATAAAAAGAAAGCTTACCTCCCTTTTAATATGGAACTTGACCATGTAACTGAAGTGAAGGGTCTGGGTGTTTGGTTCACGAATGATCTAAGAGTGTATCACACTGTGACCAACTTGTGAAGATAGCATGACAGAAAACAGCAGTAATTAAACAGTGTTTCACCTCTGGTGACATTAAAACTCTCGTTCGGACATTTAAAGTATTTGTGAGACCAATTTTGGAATATGCCAGCCCTGTCTGGTCGCTCCACCTGACGTGAAAATAGGCCTATACATTTTTAAAATAAAAACTACGATATTATGTATCACAACTATTGAAGGGGGGGGGGGCGAAGTTTGATGCTCAAATTTAAAATAAACTGTTATTAATTGAAGGCAAAGGCTTTACTGTGCATTCGGAATTGAGATCACTATGGTCGGAGCCCTGAAATAAAAATACAAGATACACACTGAAAATGTCCGGTAAATAATTGAAGTTGGTTTGCCATTTTTGAACAAGGTAGAGTTCATGGAAATAAATTACGTTAAATAATGCTTTTATAAAAGCCTAGGCAAAAGATTAAAATAAACCAGCTTGTGCTCGAATGCTATAACGCATAAAAGTTAAATGTATTATCGCAGCCGCGAAAATAACGCTAGTGTAGTCTAAGTTTTCATAGTTGCTAAAATCGTCACCTTAGTAAAATAAAAACATTGAAAACGGATCAAACATGTAAGCTAGCACAACACTAAGCAGGATTTAGTGCTAGCAGTTTTCGTGTAATTTGCTAAACGTTTAAACAACCTTATTAAACGTTCGGTTAACCGAAAACCGTGAAAAATCTAACGTTAATAACAACAACGCAACAAACTAAGACAAAAAAAAATGTCAACATAAAATTCAATAACTAAGTTTTACTTATTTAATTTTAAAAAAATTATGCAACACAAATCACACGGTATGTAAATAAATCTTATTTATTCTGAAATAAAACGTGTTAAACAATAGCCTAAATTTAAAAAAAAAATAATAAGCAGGAATCGCGGGAAATCCTCACACATTGCGATTGTTTTACGATCTCGGATCAGTCGGCTCGCTTTGGAATTTAGCTTTAACCATCCAGTGGTTAGTTGTTTTGAACAATTTGTAGACAATTGTTTAAAAAAAAGTTTAATTGTTTATTTGGCTTACGTGGTGATATTTGTTCCATTCTGCAGTGTCCCGCTAAGTTTCCGCTGAGCACGGTTAAAACCTGTCGCAACTTAAGCCTAACCGAAACTGGTTTTGATTTCCCCACCAAAACCGGAAGTTCAGGTTTTACAGCTGCCGAGCAAGTTGGATGCAGCGAAAGCAGCTAATATTCTGGTAGTTTTAACGTTAACTACCAAATATAGTCACAAAACAACGTTTATTGAATTAAATTTTGTGCTGTTATGCGGTAAATAACCAGATTCGATTAATCGTTTAGTAATATAGAAAAACGTATACACGTAAATTTTCGTTTAAACGGATAACCGTTATAGCACTATTACCATTATAGTATAACAATATCCAAGTATTTACTCGAATCCTGTGTTTGTACTACTGTTAAAATTATTCAAGCAGTATCCTCCATGTTACTGGTAGAAGGTGCACATTTCGGTTATCAACTTTTAAAGAGCATTTTGTAAACATCGGGTTTCTTCGACGTAGTCAGTTCATCCGAGCAACTATGATCATTTAAAACTAGTTTCAAGTGGATCTGAATGAAATATATGGATTACCAATTAAAGATATTGCAGCAAAAGGGTTATTCGTAGAAATTCAAGAGTGGATGGTAAAGCCTTGGATTGGTAAAGCAAACACTCAAGTTTTGTTTCGTGCTGGGTAGTTGGCCAGATGGGCTACGGTGATTTTTAATTGCGTTTTCCTAAGCCGAGGTTTATTTTAGTTAGACTTGAGTTTGGGCAGAGGACAAGTAAAGTAAGCAAAGGAATATTTTTCCAATGTCCAGCGTTAATTTGTCGTTCGTAATTAATTTTTTGCTAGACCATAATTTTAATTATTAGGAATTTTTTTTTTTTTTAGGGATGGGGGGTTTGAGGGGCAGAGCCTGGAAACTCTCGACAGTTGATTTGAAATTATAAGGCGTGACAAGCCCCTGTAAAGATTAGTTTTATAATTTCCGATTTTCCTCTCGTGCAAGTGTGCATATGCAGTTAGTACAAAAGTAGGCTACTCATACTTATCAGGAGTTTAAATCGTTTGTAATGAAGAATTTTAATCAGTGTTAAATTCTTTCTATTTTTGGCATTTCTATTTTTCTATTTTTCGTTTCTATTTTTTTGGCATTTAACTTTAATATGGTCCATATGTTCATTTTTTTACTTGTGGTACTGGTATGAGAAGGTAGCAAAAGTTACAAGGAACCGGACGGGATAAACAGTGGTAAATTTTACCCAGATCCATTGTATGTTATAATAACATTTTGTAACTCCTTGCAATAAAAGTGTAAAATTATGATAATTGTAACTTATTTTCAGTTACCGGTATATGAAGTAACAAGGCTAATATTGTATTTTTTAGTTATTAAGTTTATAAATTTTGCTTGGTTAAAAATATTAAAAATCGGTATGACAGTTATCAGCAACGGATCGGCAAAAACCTGTATAGGTCGATCCCTACCGTACTTTGAAGAACTTTGTGTTTCACAATGGATGTAAATTGGCTGTACTTTCTTTTTTGCCAAAACAACTTAACCTGGTAATTTTAGCATTATACATTCCTCGAATGTGATGTTCCCCTAGAGGTTTCTTCCGGTTTGTAGACGACGACATGCGAGGCGCGGTCCTCCCTAATAAAAGCGATAGCGCATGCGTTATCTGCATTCATTTTCCTCCAGAGGTGTCTCTACGCAACCTCGCTCCCCGGTTCCCCGACTGTCGTTTGGAAAATAGGATTCTTCCCGAAGATTAGGGATGAGTCAATCACCGAAACCGAAACCGAATTTTCGGTTTTTACTGAAAACCGATTCGGATTTTGTGGCGGTTTTTTGTACGGTATTCGAAAAATCAAAAATTTCCTTATTTTTTAAAAATAATTATTATTTTCTACGTATGAATGACAACAAAGCTTCTAGTCGTTAAAATGAAAATACAGGAAAATAGTGCCACAGCTATACCCATGGTCTATCACGCGGCTGAAAGTGAAAAAAGAGCGAGTTAGAAGACAGTATTAGGCCACGAAAAAAAAATTGTTCGGTTCTCGGGCGCGGGCGGGTCCCCAAAAACCATGCGGGTCAATCGGTTTTTATTTCATTCGTCTTACGTCGTTACCCGTGGAGTGAGGCACTACCGAAATATTTATTCTTGCGAAAATTATTGGACACAATTATTTCAAACTTATTACACGCACGCAACATATATTCATTAAAGTGCACAGAAAAAAATCGGACAAATGGCTTTAATTGTTTCGGAGACCCGTTGTTGTTTTTTTAATTACGTGCGGTAATAAAAATCGAAAATTTCCGTGTTGACAAAACGCGTCCGAAAGTCGGCGTTAGTCAGGCTAAAATTCGTTGTTCCCACCTGATAAGCAATAGTGTGAAGGTTTATAGCCTCCTTTTCTACTTCCGTTTTGTATCGTGGCTGCTGATTTAATTTTCTAATGCTCTTATTATCTTTCTTTATCATTATCTTTATCATTATCTTTCTTGTGATTTGCAATGACGAACTAAAACACATGTGCTCGTCAAGCGCTCACGTGAAATCCGAAGCTATCGGCGGCGTCCATGTTGATATCGTGCATCAGCCAATGAGAGCACACAAAATTGGTCACGTGGTGCCAACCAGCCAATAACGGAACGCGATTTTTAAATGCTTTGGAAAGTTAGCTCGAAACGGCCAGAAACGGCCTACTACAATTCGGCTGATTGGTCACAGCCAAATGGCCATCGAGAAAATATGTTGCCAGGCCTAGATTGAGTGGAATTCCAGCTTTCCAACTAATACAAGATGGCAGCGCCCATTCAAATGATTCGACCGCTACCGCTGATCAAAAAAGGCCAATTTTCTGCTTTTTAACTTAAGAAAAAAGAATGATAAAGACATTTTTGTAGTTTTTAGTGAGTCTACACTCAACTAAAGTGCTTTTAATAAAATTGTAGACATTGGTAACTACGTTGTTATTTTTTTATTTTTTTTTACAGAAATCTATGCACAACATTCAGGAATTTCAGCGTTTCGCATTTCGATATTTTGGTGGAAAATTGCGTTTTTCGACCCATAGTTTACCTTAAAACTTCTACGTATATATACGTCGTTACTGTGTTTGGGATGATTTTTTTTGGGCGTGTATAACTTATACGTTCATACTGCTCAAAATATTAAAGAAAAATGTTGAGCATTTTCATAGCATTTTGAAAATAAATAATAAAATAAAAAGCCGGGTGGCCTGGTCCTTTTTCGACCTTCGAAATGCCCGAGAACTAAATTTATTTTTTTTCCCGGCCTTACAGGGAAAAAAATAGAAATAGCTAGTTGGGGTGGATGGTGGCAAAAACCGATACCGAAACCGAGGTTTTTTTGGGGGTGAAAACCGAAACCGGAACCGAAGTCAAAAAAATGAAACCGACCCATCCCTACCGAAGATGGACAACGCTTTGGAAGCCACCTCGCCGCACCTGCCCGCACGACACCCTCCGATGCCATGCCTGATGCTGCATCGCCTGACTCTCCACACCTCCCGGACCAGCGCTCGCCGCACCTCGCCCAACTGGATCTGTCGTCGCTTCGACAAGACCTTCAAGCCGCCAAAGACTCTACCGGGCCGCCAAGCGTAACCCCCGCCGGGCGACACTTGCCCATTTTCCGGAACGAAACTCGCCGCTCGACCTGTCGTCCAACTCTTCCCGGATAGGCCTAAGCGTCAGCCGCAGTGTCGTTCGGGAAATCGTACACGACACTGTCCGCCACTTACAAGTCAACCCGATGCCGCCTCCCTCCTGCACATCGGTACGAAAGGCCCGTACCCAGGACTGGGTCGCATCCACCTCTAGCCACGAAGGGCACAGGTGTGCCGCTTCTCCCCCGCCGGCCACGGCACCCAAGCGCAAGCCGGACGACACACTGTCGTCGCACCACCCGCTGTCGCCCGCCCCTACTGCCGAGAAACGCATTAGGTTCCTGGACGACAATTCCTGACAAAGTCACCCTGTCGCTCGTAGCTCTTTTAAAGACTGTCGAGCAGACGATCCCGAACTGCTTCCCGTCCAAGCCCACTCAGATGCCGGATGCCATTGCCGAACGACACAACCGACGACTCGCCTCTGTCGCTCGAAGAACGTGCGGCCTATCGCCGCCCACCACACGCCTCGTCGATGCTATCGACGGGATCAAGACTCAAGACCCTTCTGAGCGTCTCAATCGTGGCTAAAACCCACGTTTTGAGTGAACCAAGATGGAAGCCGTTTGCACCTCTTGCTGCTTGTCTCGACCATGGCTAACCCCTCGTCTCGAGTGAAAATCAAGTCACCTGTTGCTGTCCACTGCTGCTCGTCTCAATCGTGGCTAGAACCCACGTTTTGAGTGAACCAAGAGGAAGCCATTCGCACCATTTGCTGCTTGTCTCGACCGTGGCTAGCCCCACGTCTCGAGTGAAAATCAAGTCACCTGTTGCTGTCCACTGCTGCTTGTCTCAATCGTGGCTTGAACCCACGTTTTGATTGAACTAAGACGGAAGGCGTTTCCACCTCTTGCTGCTTGTCTCGACCGTGGCTAGCCCCACATCTCAAGTGAAACTCAGGTCACCTGTGCTGTCCACTGCTGCTTGTCTCACTCGTGGATGGAAACCACGTCTGAGTGAACCAAGACGGAAGCCGTTTGCACTCTGTTTGTCTCGACTGTGACTGGCCCCACGTCCGAACAATAATCAAGACTTCAGTTGCTGCCCACACAACTGCTCGTCTCATTCGTGGCCTAAACCCACGTCTTGAGTGAAGAGTCGAGTTGGAAACCATCTACATTTCCTACTACTTGTCTCGTCCATGGCTGATCCCATGTCTGAAGCGAAATTCAAATCACCGGCTGCTGTCCAAACTGCTGCTCGCCTCGGCATGGTATTAAAAAAAAAAAACCCACGCCCTGAGTGAATTAGGCAAGTCGTAGGACATCTCCATCTCTTGCTGCTGCATGCCGCTTACGACCCAGCCCGCACGTCACCCGCCCAATGTCACGCCCGCTCCTGCTGTCGCATCGCCTAAATCTCCCTTCCTGGACCAGCGCACGCCGCCTCCCGCCCCGCTGGACCTGTCGTCCCTCCAGCACGGCCTTCAAGTCACCAAGGACTCTTACCAGGCCGCCAAGCGGAACCTCCACCGTGCGACACTCGCCCTCTCTCCGGACCAGGGCACGCCACTCGACCTGTCGTGCAATTCCTCCCGGAAAGGCCTCAGCATCAGCCGCAGTGTCGTACAGGAAATCATACATAACTGGCTACGGCACCCAAGCGTTAGTCGGACGACACACTGTCGTCGCGTCACCCTCTTGTCGCCCGCCCCCGCTGCCGAGAAGCACATCAGGTTCCCAGACGACACCCCAGATGAATCCACCCTGTCGCTCGCAGCTCTTTTAAAAGTCTGTCGAGCAAACTGTCCCAGACTTCAGCCGCAGTGTCGTACGGGAAAACGTACATGACACCGTCCATTACCTGTAAGTCAACCCGATGCCGCCTCCTTCCTGCACATCTTCGGTACGAAAGGCCCATACCCAGGACTGGGTTGCGTCCACGTCAAGCCAAGAAGGGCACAGGCGTGCCGCTTCTCCCCCGGCTACGGCACCCACGCATAAGTCGGACGACACACTGTCGTCGCGTTACCCCCAGTCGCCTGCCCCTACTGCCGTGAAGCGCGTCAGGTTCCCGGACGACACCCCAGATGAATCCACCCTGTCGCTCGCAGCTCTTTTAAAGACCTAAGAACAGACTGTCCCAGACTGCTTCCTGTCAAGCCTACTAAGATGTCGGATGCCCCTATCATCAACCGTGGCCAAACGACAGGCCTTGGATTTGCCTCACGAGACAAGACGCCAAGCCCGCTGCCTCCTGGGTCAATCAACGGCACTCCTAACGTGTCTCCTCCGCAACGAAGGCCCCATACTAGACAAAGGCGATCCCCTTCTTCTCGACAAAGAACCTCCTACGCCACGCCCTGGCCGTGAAAACAGCTTCTACCGATCCGTCGGAGGCGGCACCACTACTCCCACAACTTGGACACCTACCCGGACTACGAATTTGCTTGCAGCAAAATCAAGATGGATTCCAGGTCCTCATTGTCAATGTCCAAAAAAAAAAAAAAATGGACGTTCCAACCTTCATACTATACGAAAATGACATATGCCTTCGACTTAGCCTACTCGCGGCCTCCCAAGCAGATGCCCTCCACACGGCCATTAACGCGCTATTCGAAATGCTGTCGTCCGACGTCGCTCCAGATGAGTTCGAGAACCTGTCGTCCCTGATTTCTCAGCTCTTAAAAGCTAACTTTACTACTTACCACGAACTGGGCATCGAGAGCGCTGTTCAACAATGCCGTTCTCCACAACATGGCCCTGTCGTCTGCAAACAACCTAAACGTCTCCACACGTCACCGACTCGGATACCTACCGATCCATGAGTCGGAAACACTCTTCCGTCAGTTAAACCCAACACTTGCTCCTCACCTTTACGTTTCGAGAAAACCGAAGCCGCAAAAGCAAGCCACGTCTTCAATCCACCCGTTCTCGAAGAATAAACAGGTTAACCCCTGTTCCCCGGACGATAGGCACAAAGATACGGCGTCATCAACCCCCATGCCGCGCGAACGACACTGTCGCCGACCAACACCGAAACCAGCAGCCCTTTCGGACTGACGCTCCTCGCTCCCGCTCCGGTCAATGCTCCCAACAGAAGCGCGCCGCCACCCCCGACCAAAGGAGCCGAGTCCCATCTCCCGGGGGCGGAAGCATCTACCACAAAACCACAATGAAGCTTTGTGCCTAACTGGTCTCCCTGTCGCGGCTAGATTACGCCATCATGCCCCAGCCTGGCAAGAATTGACCACCAACCTGGAAACCCTATTGATAATAAAACACGACTTTCGTCCGACGTCTCTACATCAACCGCCGCTGTCGCCATCTTCTCTATGGGACTTCTTACCCCAAACGACAACGTCCCTGTCGCACAAAGCATCGGAAACTACTGCATCAAAAAAAAAAAAAAATCGATCACAGCACCTTATAACAAACATGAATTGATTAAGAACATGAGATTGACGGCGCACGCAGTGAGTGCCATATCCACATCTTGGGCCCACCACAACGCCACCCCAATTGAAGAAATCTTGGCAGCAGCATCGTAGCGGCACCAATCCACCTTCACATACCTGAGAGACATGACGAAGGACGAATCCGGACGACTTCGGCTGGGACCAATCGTCGCAGCCAGAATCGTGGTCAAACCCCCTTAAGCACTCAGAACGAAGCAGAAGCAAGACCCTCAAACAACGGTCCTTTTCAGGGACACCAATTCCCACGAAGAGACCAAATTCCTGTCAAGCCCAATTGTTCTGAATAAAGTGCGAATTTTTCTCTTGCAGATAAAGAATTCGTGGGGGAAAGCCTGCTTGCATCCCGGGGCGCTCGGTCAGACGGTGCCCGCCACCAACTTCGACGAGGTCAACACTGGTAATGCTAAAATTACCAGGTTAAGTTGTTTTGGCAAAAAAGAAAGAACACTTTGCCGGCTAAAAATGGTTTCTTTTTGCCTAAAACATACTTAACCTTACTCCCGCCCTGCCTCCCCTCTCGAGTCACCGCCTGACACATTGAGAGTAAAATGAATGCCGAAAGCGTGCGCGCTGTCGCTTTTATTAGGGAGGACTGCGCCGCGCATGCGCGGTCGGATATGCAAGCAAGCGTCTACAAACTGGAAGAAACCTCTAGGAGAACATCACATTCGAGGAATGTAATGCTAAAATTACCAGGTTAAGTATGTTTTAGGCAAAAAGAAACCATTTTTAGCCGGCCAGACTGGGGGCTTGCAAAATGTTCTTTTTACCGAAACTCTTTAGAATTGTCGTGGAGAAGGAGACGGCTTGATTTATTGTGCTATGTACTGTACTGTTGAAGTGATTTTTGTGCTAATGATGTTGTTGGTGCGATCGCTAACTGCCAAACTTGACCGTTACCGGCAAACGTTTTTTGCGCTGTGTGCTATTGTTTTTGTCAATTTGTTTTTGCCATCCTGTATTAATAATTTGTGTAAACCCTATGTCATGCAGTAGGAACGTTTCTACGAACATTCAGTAGTCATTCCTGATCGAAGTTGCGCAGTTTTACCTAATTTTAATGATTATTTTAGTGAATTTTCCTTCGAACTTAAGTGCGTATGAATACGAACGCTTAGCTTTCAGTGGTGCGACTTCGCTTACTGGCGCATCCGCCATGTTTTTTTCCTTTGTCTGCGACGCGAACTCTTTAGAAAATACGAATTTGATTTTGCGTAATTATGTTTGCAACTTTTTTATTTTAATGGATATCGCATTAGAGTTACTATGCAATATGTAATGCATGGAAATTAGTGTCATTTTCAGACGAGTACGAAAGCTTGTCGCAGTTCCCACAAAATTATGCTTTCCAGAATGTAAAGGAATTCTTGCTCCAAATCCACGATTGGAGAGGAGACCGCGACTCCAAATAATAAAAACCTGAGGGGTTCGAACTATGCAAACTTCGTAACTCTCAATCGGCCGACGTAGTCCTATATCTCAAAATCAGGATGCTCTGTTGACCAGAACTTTTCCCTTAGTGGACCAAATTGTCTCAGACTTTCAGTAATCAAGCCCTGAACCCTCACCTTCCATTATGCGAAAACAGGACTCTTTCATCTGCAACCATCAATTTTTAAAATACAACTTTGTGTTACGACAAAACTATCTACAAGATTACAAGACGACCATTGATTGTAAATTTGTGTTGGGGAAAGAGGGGACTGCTAATGCCCAGACCTTTTTCCACATACATGTTTGAAACACCTAATCTAATTCCTCGTTATTTTTATTTTCCAACTCGTTGTGGCAGTTAGGCCGATGTTTACTTCAGTTTATCAATTAATTTAAACTTCGACGTAATAGTATTATTTGCTTCATATGATAGCGAATGAATTTTAATGTGTTTTTGTAACATGCTATTTACGCATAGCAGGGCGCAATACGAGTGAACGCTTGTAGTGCACCTTGCAGTTACATAAGCTGCTGCGTTCAGCCAACTTCCGCCCAAACCGGAACTTTGATGAAAGCCTACAGCCGGGTAACGAGCCAGCCCTCCTGTTCAAACCAGTTAGAACCAGCTCGTACCAGTTAGCCGGCTACGCAACGTACTGCCTCAGGCCATTTCTATTGTTCTGGCCCCACTATAAAACGTGTGAATTGGGCAACCGAAGGGCTAGTTGGTGAAGGAGAAACAACTCAATCGATCACAATTTTAACGCTCATATTCAAAAACAAAAATACTCTCAGTACGGTATTTTGCGAATTTTCGATAGGCCTAATAGTCCGAGTGGTGTTAATTTCGGTCTCTCCTATCTTCTTCAGGCTTCCTTTCTTGTGCTTGCTTCTGTTTTACCTTGTCATGAGTGCCAGTGTTTTTGAAAATGCGCGGAAACCGTTGCCCACTGTACTTTTCGCGTGTCGTCTGCTTCACGCTCGCACGATCCCATTTGCACGAGAGGTGTGCCCCCAACTCTTTACTGATTAGGAATTTGATGTTAGGGTTTGACGGCCCTTGTAGATTCATGAGTTGTTGTGCGCTCGCCACACAGTGTTGAATCGCCAGCGATTCAAGTCCTCTTAGATGTAAATCCCTCTTACTACGAATTTGAATTTTTGAATTTGAGCGTTAAAATTGTGATAGATTGATTTCGAACATTCAAAGTAGAAGATGGTTCATTTTTTCGTCGAAACAACTCCTGCAGCTGAACTTTAGGGCTGACAGGCTGCAACTTGTCAGTGCCTAATATGTGCTACTCTGTGTGCAGACCCCTAGCTTGGCAGTAAGGAGTGAATTGTGCTCGAGTATCGTGAAATCAATCGTCCAATCCCTGAGTAGTTGCATTTTTAGTTGCCAGTTTGCCGCTAAAAATATGGATTACCTGATTTTCTTATTAGCAAATCCTACCTATTTGTATGCTCAATCCCTAGCGATGATAAGTTGGCTTCCCTGCCGGGCTCAGAGCTCCCTTCACTGCGCATTCGCTGGTGCAGGCTTCCCTATATAAAGCACTCGCGATGGAACATACTTCATCTTTCTTCCTAGGGCACCACCACGTGTGGTCGTCTTCCCAAGCTCTTCCTCTACCATCTCTACAAGCCTGCGAACCGTCCTTGGCATCGATACACCGGGTCCTCTGAGTGGACCATCTCTTGAACCGTTTACAATTCTGCTTGTCCACGGACATCTGCGGACCAGGACCGAGTCTCAACCCTCGACCCGTTGCATTTTGTGGACCGCATCTACAGCTGTCAGCTGTAGGTACATCGGCTCCCGACGAGGACTGTCCGTTAGGGCTCTGACGCCGGTCCCTCTTTGACTCTAATTCACGGTTCTACTTTGTTTTGCCGTCAGGGGATGAGGACCGGACCCCAACACTCGGCCTGGAGCCATCTGGTGGATCACGTCTGCTGTCCACCTGCCTTCTTGAAGACTGCCGTTTTCGCGTAAGTAACCTTCACTAAGAAGTCAATTGGATTTTTGGCGCCATCCTGCACCCGTGTTCTACAGCACGGGTAACACAGCAACCAGACGACTGGGTAGCCGAGCACCCACCTGCCAGTTCTTCACTTCGTCAGCTGTCCCCGGTTCCATGGATGGACAAAGTTTTGCCTTTTGCTACGTTCCTGAGCTCGTGCACCACAGCACGAGCATCTGTACTCCCACGCATTCACCTGCTGCTACAACTGTGCATCTTGTGTCCGGGCAAACGAGACCCAGGGACCAGCGTCTTCCCTGGTGGATCTTGATCCGCTGCCACCTACTGCTTTGAAGACGCTTCTTGTTTCCACGCTAGACATTGTCTACGGCCGGCATTATCTTGCCACCTACACGTCGTTCCACCTTCTGTACGCTACTGTCGTTCCACCTTCTTCCACGACAAGGATCTTTGTCTGTGGTCCCCCCCCTTGGGCCTTGCTAAGCGTAGAGTAGAAGGCAGTCCAAGCCCTCACCCAAATAACCAGACCAGTTGGGGCTAAAGTAGGTTTATTCAGGTCCATGCGGGCAGTACAGTGGTTCAGCATTAGCTCAGGTGGCTTAGAAGGCTTCACCGCCCCTTGCAGTGTAGAGGAAAGGAGTGGAGTGTTGCTAGGTTGCAGCCCAGAGGTGAACTGATTAGCTGTGACCAAGGCTGGAAGTTATATAGAGGCTGTTAGTACCAGCATGCTACTCCAGATGTCCCCACAGCGCTTCACCCTTTCGCCCACACTACCAGGGCTCCACCTACATACAGGTGTAATGTAAAACAAGCATACAACCATAATCGTAACATGTGTATATGTACCATACATAGCTCTATTCAACTACATAATCAAGGTGCACTAACACTACTTAGCATATAACAAGAACATACTAAGCATTTCAGGGTGCGACTAACATCAAAAGGTTACTCTACAATAGCTAAGGGAGAATTAAGCTCTATATCACCAACAGGGGTCCTAATATAGAGAATTATAGCATGATAATTTATGCCGTAGCAGCTTCTGTCCACGGTTCCCGCCCATGACCCTGTTAGGGGAACTGAAGGTAACCACAATGTCACAAGTCATCTGCAGCTACGGCTCCACGGGTTCGTCGTTTCATTATTCAACTGCACTCCTGCGAAGAACAGAGGGCGGAACCAGCCTACGTACACGGGCTTTGGGTCCCCAAGGGAACCGTGTCTCACTCGTCATGCCTTATTGCTGAACCTCGAAACGTCGTCTGCCTCTCCTATGGC
>JAHWFP010145852.1:72806-101020 GCA_023313725.1 Lithobius niger
CCCGGAACCTTTCTTTCTACAAACTACCTTAGATTCACCTTCTTCGAAGACATGCAGCCCAATCTATGGTTCCCATTTTGGGCTGATATTCATGGTTCCTCCGTCCCATAACCCTACTGAGGTTTTGCTAATAAGAAAATCGGGTAATGTATATTTTCAGTGGCGACTGAAAACTGAAACTTACCAGGGCCACCTGGTTGATGTTAGTTTTTATATATTACCTTTACCCACCCAGCCTCCCTTCTTTCGTCCACGATTACCGGAGAGTAAGAAAAATGAAGTAGGCTCCACTGCGAGTGCTTTGTATAGGGGCGCCAATGCATGCGCAGTGAAGCCCGACAGGGATGCAATTTTTCATCACTAGAGATTGAGCCTACAAAAAGTGAGGATTTGCTAATAAGTAAGTTTCAGTTTATAGCATTTAAGCTGGGCTATAAAAAAAAAAAATGTGTAAATTATAGCATTAATCGTTCACAACGCTACCTTCGCCCGCGTAATTTACGTTGTGGTTATGTTGCCTAAAATTGTGGTTATGAATCAATTTTTTTTTTATATATTAGGTACTTAATCCAATTAAGGTTTAATCCCATTGGTCTTTAATATTTCAGATGTCTGGTAGCGGACATTTTTAAGTTGCCAGTGTGGGGATCGCTATTTTAGTTTTTAATTATTAATTTTTGTTTTATTCTTAGGGCGTTGTGAGAGTATCAAAGAAAGAGTATGACAGCCCACGAGCCATACAGAACGGGCCTCAGGACTTGTGGTACCATGTTGATTGCTTTGTGAAAGATCGTGAAGAACTGGATTTTTATGCTCCAGCTGAAAAGTAATAATGTTTTTGTTATGTTTTATTAAAGTTTGCTTAGCTCATGAGAGTGCTTACATTTACATGACCGTTTTAGCACTTGATGCAGACAAATGACTGGTGATGTTTTTTGCTGCTTACGTGACACCACATGGAACTATAAACACCATCATCTCAATACTAAAAAGAAAAAGCTATTACTGATGTGCAGTTCTTTTTAACTCTTGTCAAAAAAATTAGTGTGAGTGTGTCTTGAGAAAGTTTCGCAGAATCCTCCTCACTGTGTTACAAGATTGGGATCCTTCCCTATGCCTACGGTGCGCTTTTACCTCATTAATGCAGTAATTTATGCAAAATATTGCGTAACTTCCGCATCTATCACACTTCCCCTACCCTGTTCGCATCCACTCTTTTTCTTGCCGCTGGCACATGTAGTCAGAAAATCTTGAGCTAAGATTGTTGTAATTTACTAAGCGAAATTCGTTTCGAACGATCGTTTTCGGAGTTGACCTGAAGTGCGCCATCTTTCCAAGCAAAGCAGCGTGGCTATGAGGCTACGCGGTTGGTGGTGAGTATTTCTATCGAGACTGTTTGGAGAGTATTAAGATGGCGGCTGGCATGCTGATGACAGATTTTGTGAGAACGAAAAGCGTGGCGGCCTATTAGGCCAGCCAAGTCCGTCTGCACATGGATATAATTGCTTCTTGAGAACGTGTCGGCATTGGTTTAATACGGATTATCAGGTTCGTAGTCTTTATTTTTGGTTTGTGTAGCCGAATTTGGAGAGTAACGAGGTGATAGTGAAAGAGACGTGCGTTGGGGAGTTCATATGTGAAACCCATTGTCGGAGTCGGTAACTGACCGAACCGACAGGAACCGCGAGGGGCGGACTGTGAAAAAGTAGTTGGTGGTGATAAAAAGTACGGATGGCTCGGTTTAAAATTTTTTTTTGGGCGATGCGGAACACTGCGGCGTGCAAATGCATCGGCTGTACAAAGCGTGAGTAGATAAATTTGTTGTGTGTGCGGTTGGATTGTTTGAAAACAAAAGCTGGAACAGAGCTTAAAAATAATGAGCACATGGCATGCTGGAAGTTTTGAGGGGCCATCGTGCAGAGTGGGCGGCCATTGGGGCGTCGCCGGTGGTGTTGGATATTGTAGACGGAGCTGGTCTAGAGTTGAGAAATATGCCACTGCTGAGGGCGGTTTCGGCGAGACTGCCATTACTTGACGATGCGAAAGAGATTGCCCCGAAATTGAGCGAGATGTTAGCTTCAAGGTGTAATTGAGAGAGTGAAAAACGGGAGTGTAGGATTTGTTTCCCCAATTTTTTCAGTGGCAAAGAAAGCCAGACAAAACGATCAGGATAATTTTGACCCTGAAAGGCTTGAATGAGTTTCTAGTGATACAAAAGTGCTACTTAGTTACACTACCGAGGGTAGTAGAGTATTTACAGCCAGGGTGGTGGATGGCTACCATCGATCTGTCGCAAGCGTATTATGCAGTGGCAATAAAGGAAGGTGCACGACGATTGTTAATGTTTTCCTGGCAGGGTTGTCTATACCGCTTTTGTGTGATGCCATTTGGTTTGGCTTCAGCCCCGGGTACTTGCATGAAACTTATGTCAGTGGTGAGGCGCTTCTTGCGCCGGGTCGGTGTGTTAATTTTAGTTTACCTGGATGATTTTGCGGGTATCAGGGCTCGAATTGTCTTAGAAAAAGTGCATAGCAGAAATGCAAGACAAAATATAAATTTGCGTAGCATTCACGAAAAAATTATTAGCAACCTTTAAGAATAATTTGTTTAGTAAAAAAAATGCAAACGTTTACTTTATTTTAAACAATAGCCATTTTTGCTTCACTTTTACTTTGCTACACGCATGGATGCTTGGGCAAAAACTATGGCGTATGATTTCCCAGAATGCTTGTGTGACAATTGGTCTGCCTACATGGTAGGAAGGGATTAGCATCGCTGTGTCCGCCAGCACGATCATGACTACGCTGGTATGCTATTTCATTTAATACAATTGTGTCGTTAAACTGCAATATGTTATTTAATTTTGCATCGCTAAAGTTTAAATTTGTGGTGCAAATTGCGATGCGATACTGCTCGTTTCGAGCCCTGATTGGTCCGGCTGCAGCCGGTGTGCGGCGTGATGTGCGGTGGGCGTTGGAAACCTTGCGGAAGTTAGGCTTTTTCGTAAATTGCGGAAAGAGTGTTCTGGTACCGTCGCAGGCTTGCAATTTTTGGGTATGATGTTGGATCTAAAATCAGCCCGTTTTGTGCTTCCACCTGAAAACGGGCTCGTATGGTAAGATTGATTGTGTTCCTACGATGACACCCGGTCACTGTTGTTAAGGAGCTTCAAAGGTTGTTGGGCCTGGCGGAAAGTTTGTTGTGTGCCGTGGAAAACTGCAAGTTGCACACACATTGGTTGCAACATGACCTGGTGTCCCGGTGTCGTGCGGGGGTGCACGGAGGAAGCCTCTCGCAAGCATCTTGCGAGGATTTGACCTGGTGGGCGAAGACTGAGTCACCCGGTGGTAGCAAAATCGTGGGTCTCGGTTGAGACCGCAGTAGTGGTGACAACGGACGCTTCGGACATGGCAGGGTTCGTACACTGCCTTGAATTCCTTGAAAAACCTTAACTTTCATAACCAAATATTCAAGGCTTGAAGCCTTGAAAATTGGCATTTTTTTTTAAGAGCCTTGAAATGGCCTTGAATTTTGTAAGCGTACTATGTTTGATGAAAAACAGTCAATTTATGCTTAAATTCATAACTAAATAAATAGTTCGTCCGCCTAATGTTTATCTTCTGTTAACGATACGATGTAACTTCGTTCATATTCACGTATAAGTGCGGTATTGGAAAGACAACTTGTCCTTCGCCCAGAAGTTGAATATTTTCAGCCGGTCTGTGACAAGCTTTTTACAAACTAAAAACGGTCTGCGGGAAGAGGTTGGTGTCTCCGGGTTGCAGGTAGGGTGTGAAGGTGGAATTTTGCATTGTGCAAAATTTTGAGTTAAGCCCATTTAGGTTCATGAACAAGTTTCTTGTGAGAACTTCTTTTCCAGACCTTTGTAGGTTGTTTTTGCTAAACAACTAGAGAACGACCAGACCTATTGTCATGACAATAGCTCCATTGAAAAGCCCTCGAAAAAACGATTAAAATGGTGTATTTGAATGTCAAAATCGGTCAATTTTTGGCGAAATTATCGCAAAAAGACCAAGACAGAAAAAAAGTACAGCATAAATCGTACTGCAACACCGCCAGCCGTACTGCGACGTAGCGTCGCTCTGATTCTGCTACAGGGGTCCCTCGATGGGGGGGGGCCCCCCCCCAAAATATATAACTTTTAAATGGATGTTTATTAGGGATCGACCGATCCGATAACGATAAAAGAGGTCAACAGGTCAGAAAGTAAAACTCATTCGTACCTCGAAAAAAAACCCAGTCTACACTGTAGGTAGGCCTAATTGCAAGAAGCCGACAATACGCACTCGTTAAATTCACTGAACTAGCTGCTGTGCATATCACTTCGTGGGATACAAGCGGTGCTATGCAGGAAAGGTTTCTCTCAAGCTAGACAGAGTAGCCAGTGCACACGGAAGATGGTCGTATCTGCAAACTATCTGTAAATAAACATCGCCACAGATCCGATATCGATGCAAGATAAAATCGGTAAATACCGTGATCGATATTAATATATGTCTATCCCTAATGTTTATTCAGTTACAGAGTATAGGCTAGAAAAAAGATGGAATTTATTTTGAGGTAATTTTTAACAATTTGGTGTGCAAAACTGCCTTGAAATTGGCTTAGAGTTGGCCTTGAAAATCCTTGAAAATGGTTTCGTCTCTTGTGTACGAACCCTGGCATGGCCTTTAGAGCGGCCACAGGGGATTCGCAAGTGCAGGGAAGGTGGCAAGTGGCAACCCAGGTGGGCTGCCTTGCATATAAATGCAAGAGAATTATTGGTTATGCTAAAAGCGCAAGACGTTTTTGGTGACCTGGTCAGGGAACGGGTCGTACGAATCCTTTCGGATAATGTGGTCGTGTCGTACGTGAATTATCATGGGGGAACGAAGTTCAAGTTGCTTAATGACATGGTCCTTAGCCTAGAGCAGCGTAGAAGTCAGTTGGAATGTGTGGTACAGGCGGCATTTGTGAATGGGACAGCGGATGGTCTGACTCGAAATTTCTGGGACAGATTTGACTTCCGATTGTGTACTGCGGCGTTCCAGAAGATTTGCAGGTGGTTTGGGATGCCAGACTTGGGCGTGTTTACATCAGAGGCGACGGCCCAATTGCAGCGATTTGTGTTGTGTGGATGTTGCCCAGGGGCAGAGTTTGTGGATGCGTTCAGTGTGAACTGGGGCCCATTCTTTCCGTAGCTTTTCCCCCCGTGTCCTTTAATTGGACGTTGCACAGACAAGCTCATCGTGGATCGGCTAAAATGGGCAGTACTGGTGACACCGGACTGGCAGCGTACATCCTGGTTCGTCCGGCTGTTGCCTGCGCCATGGAGGACCTTATCCCTTGCGGAGCGCAGGTGCCCTCCTCTGGGACCCATACTTGGACGCCGAAGTGGCGGATGAGTGGGGTCCCTGGGTGGTCTGGGGTGTAGGTACAGGATAATTACCAAGTCACCACAGCCATCTTCAGAGAGGTTCCGAGGTGTACACTGCTTCCTAATCTATCCCAATCTTGTAACACAGTGCAGAGGATTCTCCAAAAGAGAAATGAAATCTAAGTTCTCTGAGTCGAATACGACGAAACTGTTACAAAACAGGGCCGCTGCCTCCCTGCATGGAATCTTACGTTCACAGCAAGAAAAGAGTAAGTGGACGCGAACAGGGTAGGGGGAAGTGGGACAGAGGCGGAAGTGACGCAATATTTTGCATAAATGACTGCGTTAAAGAGGTAAAAACGCCGTAGGCATAGGTAAGGATCCCAATCTTGTAACAGTTTCGTTGGATTCGACTCAGAGCTTGGATTCTCCTGGCGAGTTTGGATTCTCTTCATTTATTTAACAGACCTACATCACTTTGAATACAATTTAAGCTAAAACACTGCCATCACTAACATGTTCTTTCGCTCTATTGCCTTCTCATTCTTTGTCCACACAATGGTCATGCCGTTAAATGTTTGTTGCGTTGGTAGTTGGTTATTGTCAGTTTTCACTACTATCCGAAAATCCTTTCCCTTAGGTATTAGCTTTGTCGTTTATGCACATGCTTATGCTCGAAGACGTTGAATTTCACTTTTAAGAGGCTTCCGTTGCTCACCAACACAGCATGCAGCACCACTATTCCCACACTTTATTAGAGCATCCGATCCAGTTGGTCGCATGTGCTCTGTTAGAAAACGACTTGAGACCTTTGAATCCACGGCAGACGAAAACTCCTACTCGCACCAGAAGACACTTGGAGAAATTTGTTAGTGTAGGAGACTAGGAGTTGTCATTTTGTGGACCACCTGTGTGATTTCTTTCCCATTCTGCTAAAGAACAAAAGTGGATATTGAAAACTTGGCGTAAAACCGACCAGCGTCGTTTGTCTACGGCCCATAACGCCGCTAGTTCCGTTCCTTCTGATTCAGCGTAGTGCTGTGTCGATAACCGAAACCGAACCGCGGTTTCGGTTTTTACTCAAACCCGAAACCGAATCGGACGTTTTTTTAAAAACCGGTTTATTTAGTTTTTTTTTTAAGCAGATGTGAAGAAGTTAAAAGGCCACTTGGCGTGTGTATATCTTTGCAGGGATGTTTAGCTATAAACAAACTAATCGTTGTCTATGATATCTAAAATAATATCGTAAACGAACTAATCGATGTCTTTGTCCGAATTGGCGGTGCAGACAATTAGCTGTTGAACAACACTGTGCCAACGTTTGTATTGCTAAGCAATAAGCATCAAATAAAATCGCTAAAGGTGTTTATAAGTGGTATTGTTAAATTTTTCCCCACACGTAGCATGTATATTGGCAGGAACAAATAAATGAGCCCACTCTGTGTTCATTTGTTCTTGATATTGGTCAGCGCAGCGGATTACAGCTGACAAGCCACTCCTCGCGAATCATTTACCAGGAGTAGTGGATCGATTACTACGTTGAAGTTTTGTTTTCAACTAGATTATTAAACAAATACCGAATAAAAATTATAAATAAATTTTTCCATTTAGTTAACAAATTAAAAAAAAAATAATAAAGTATTTTCAAAACGGTAGCTCCAACATTTTATGCAAGTGCAATGCTGCTCGTCTTTCAGGTTAGCGTTCCTGGAGAATACAATCGATCAAATCTGACGCACGAGCGAAAACGTCAACATAGCGCCGGTCGTGAGGGCATTTTTTTTTTGACTTGAACAACAATGAATTCTTCAACAATAGTCAATTTCTGGACGTTCCCCGATTACGCAAAAAAAAACTTGCTCTGCTGCATCACAACTTTAAACTTAAGTAATGCTTCGTGCGTTGCGTTTTAATTAAACTTTTGATATGGCACAGTTAAGCCACTCTACCTCTTTTGAGCGAAAAAATGAACCATCTTCTACTTTGAATGTTCGATATCAATCGATCACAATTTTAACGCTCAAATTCAAAAACAAAAATACTCTCAGTACGGTATTTTGCGAATTTTCGATAGGCCTAATAGTCCGAGTGGTGTTAATTTCGGTCTCTCCTATCTTCTTCAGGCTTCCTTTCTTGTGCTTGCTTCTGTTTTACATTGTCATGAGTGCCAGTGTTTTTGAAAATGCGCGGAAACCGTTGCCCACTGTACTTCTCGCGTGTCGTCTGCTTAACTTCTGTGCCCCCAACTCTTTACTGATTAGGAATTTGATGTTAAGGTTTGACGGCCCTTGTAGATTCATGAGTTGTTGTCCGCTCGCCACACAGTGTTGAATCGCCAGCGATTCAAGTCCTCTTACATATTTCACTTCTGGATCTTCTCGATGTTGACTTAAGAGCATTGATTTCAGGTTCTTCCCTTTCTTCATGTAAGTCTCGAATCCCTCTTCCTTCAAGATACGTTGTACTTGTTCGCTCACGCCTCTCACAAAGGTAAGTCCAATTCTGGGTGTTCCTACTTTCTCTTTAGTCTCCTTGCTAGGTACTTCGATCTCCGTCATTCTCTTTTTATTTCGTCCGATCTCCAAGGCCTCTTTAATCAATCGGTTCAGGAGTCCTGGAGGGAATCCTCTGTCTATGTACTCCCCTTTTGCCCCGTTTAGATGGTATTTTGCTACTCTTTCACTGCTCGAATGTTTGACTATCCGGGAAAACTCGTTCTTGGCGATGTTACACAGCTGACCCTCCGGATAGTTATACGGGATTCCTCTCCCTGTTGATGTTGGCTTTACGTATGGTTCGAAGGAGATGGTACCATCATCTTCACGGCTTAGCTTAACATCAAGAAAAGCTATGGTGCCGTCTTTTTCTTGCTCAGATGTGAATTTAAGATCTTTTTTCCATTGATTAAGGCTCTGAAGCACATTGCCTATTCTCTCCTTTCTCATAATAGCATACAGATCGTCCACGAATCTCTTCCATACACGAATGCTTGGTTCTTTTCTTTGGATGAACAGGTCGAGGTGTTGGAGCACTAACTCAGCAATGATAGGTGAGCTTGAGAATCCCATTGGTGCCCCACTGGATTGCCAGAATGTATTTTCCTTAAATTTCACATATATCGAGGAGAGTAACACTTTCAGTAGAGCGCGATCTTTTTCGTACTCGTCTTCAGGTATCTTATGTAAAGCTGCCGACTTGTCAAGCATCTCGAGTATGAGTCTGTGGCTGAGACTCTGAAATAATTTTTCCACATCGAAGGAAATCATAATCTCGTCCTTTTCCATCTTCACATCTCGTAGAGTGGTGAGCAGATCTTCTGTATGTTTTAATCTGGAGGGATTTTTCACGTACTTCACTAGTCTCTCAGCCATCAGCCAATCAAGCTGCTGTGCCGGGCCACCCTTAGCGGACGTAATGAGTCTAAGTGGCATACCTTCTTTATGCACTTTCACTTGTGCTAAGATCACAGGAAGACGTGGTAGATTTGGCCGAAGTTTTTCCTCCTCATTCTTATCAATAAAACCCTCTCTCCTTAGTCTGTCAACGCTTTGCTAGTGGTCGACCACTTCAAGATAAAGATGTTGGCTTCGGTGAGGGAGTTCGTGGTTCACGGGGAGTTTACAGGGCGGATACGTAACTGCACATCCCCTTGCATCCGTCAGTGTTTCAACTGTTCTGCTTCGTGTACTGTGGCCGACTTACCATATGGAGGTAATACGTTTCGGTCTTGCCTCGGCAGGCCCACCCCCCTCGTGTTTACATAAGTTGTCTACTTCGTGGTAGGATTTCTTAACATTCAGTGGATTCTGTTTCACGTGTATCTCAATGACTGGCTTTTGTGGAACGCGTGTGCCGTGTTCTTCCTTCAAGAGATCCATTTTTGCCTTTTGCTGTTCGCAGGGCTTGGCCTGGGAGTCGACCCTTAAAGTCCTGCTTCCAGCCGACTCGGTCATTTGTTTTTCTGGTAGCGGAAATCGACTTGGTCAACTTCTTGATCAGTCGTTCTCTGGAGAGAGTATTGAATCTTCGGACCACCCTGGAGGGTTGCGCGGACTGTCTTAGGTTTCCGCCAGGGATCTGGGCGCAGTCACAGGTCAGATGGATTCTTGTGCAATGCTTGTTCCACTCGTAACCTGGCTGACTCGACCTATGTATTGGTTCCGGAGGGATGAGTGGTTTTCTCAGGACTCGTGGGAGAGCCAGTGTCGTGTCGTCATAGAGGCACCACAATGGTAGCCTTTGTAGATCCCAATTGTTCACCTACCCAGCTTGCCTTAACAATACTGCCATAGTTTAACTGAGTCTATCCATAACGTCATTCGATACATTCCGTGTCACATGACATACTCATGTGACTTAATGTTGTATAAAGGCTTGTGCACTATTTAATAAATGTCCTTCAAGTGTTAGCCTACAGCACAGTAGTCTCTAGTTTTTACTATGCCTTAGTTGAACCTGCGAGATGTGTGACAACACCTTCTTACATTACAACCAGATTCCCCTAGACAATCTTCAGTGGGACTAATTTCAACGGTGGCTTCAGGCAGGCAACATCACGGCAGGTGTTTCTGTGTACAATCCCAGGCCAGATGTTCATCTTTTCACGGACGCATCGACGGTAGGTTGGGGCACACATGACGGCCATACAGCTTGGAAATCTGATCCGCGGTCGAGGCTACTCTGCACATCATGACGCTGGAACTTCGTGCCACATTTATGCGGTTCACACATGGTCCTCTCAGCTGGAAAGAAAAGTGGTTGCGGTCACGTCCAACAATATTACTGCAGTCGTAATATGTACGTCGGGTAGGTGGGACCCACTCCCCGACTCTAATGGACTAGATATCGACCCTATTCTCCCTGTGTCAAGAACTTCGTATAACATTGCTGCCCAGATAAATCGCCGGTAAAGTCAGCGTGATGGCCGGCGAGCTAGCGCATTCGAACACTATTCCGACCATGGAATAGAAGCTGTCTCTTAAGAGCTGCAAGGCCATTTTGCAGAGGTGTGGAACACCGTAGTTAGACCTCTTCGCCATGCGCCACAATCATCAGCTCCTGCTTTTTGTCTCCCCATCAGTCTTAGTCTGGATTAGAACTGGATGTTCGCTTACTCCTTTCCCCCGTTTTCCCTTTTTCGGAGGGTTCTGTCGAAAATTCGGGAGCCCAACGGTGAGTTTCTTCTCGTGGCACCTGTTTCCAGGGTTCGCACAGGGCCGTGAAAACCTTGAAAGGGCTTGAATTTGAAGTCGAGTCTTGCAAGGCCTTGAAAGCCTGGAATTTTGTGCAAATTTCGTTTTTTGGCCTTGAAAGTGCTTGAATCCATTAATAGAACGTTTTTTATTTTTTTGGAGTGCTGGAATAATAATAATAATAAATTCCAGAATCTTGAAAAATTCTCTAATGAAATCTATAAACCGCTCGCGTTCATTTTATTTCTGGCCGTAGCTACAGATTTCTTGCTCTTGTGTTGGTTTATTTATGCCAATCTACCCAGATCAGCTTGCAGCTATCCGAACTGTGACGCACCATTTGCTCTAGTGCGCAAAGTTTTCCGCACGCCACCTGGCTCTTATCTTGCTGGTGGCTGATGCAAAGGCAAGCGACTCGGAGCAGCTTCTAGTTATCCCGGTCTCGTGCCCTCACGCCTCCATCTTGTTTTGGCGGCCTTTTATGTTCACGATCGGGCTGATTGATAGGCATGGTCGCCCATGTTTTATTTTGAATCTTGCGGTACTGCTTTTTAAACTTATAATGGGAAAGTGTAAGTTTCAAGACGCGTGGCTTGAAAACTCTTAAGTATGTGGACTGGATATTACCCGACTCCAATAATGTACATACGGCAAGATGCCAGCTCTGCGTAAAAAAAATTCAAAGTCGAAAGTATGGGGGAAAGTGCATTAAAAAGCCACATGAAGTCGGATCTTCATCAAACGCTAACGTCGAATGGATCGTCGGCATCGCGCTTGACAAATTATTTTGCCCCAAAGACAAACAAAACTGCAAGTGTTAGTTGTGATTCAGCAGCAGCAAAAATTGGTAACGATTCTGACGGCCGGCAATCAAAAGTGCAAACGTGGGTCCCTGACCCACAGACACGGAAGGCCGGAATTCTTTGGACATTGAAAAGTGTTGTCTCATTATTCTTACAAAAGTTGCGAAGACGTCGGTAAGTTATTTCAAGCAATGTTTCCTGGAAATAAAATTGCGAACTCATTTGCTTGTGCGGAAAGAAAAACTGCTTACGTCATAAGTCATGGTTTTGGTCCCTACATGATACAACTAATTACCTCGAATGTTGCAAATTCCGGCAGTGAATACGTTTTACTGTTTGACGAATCACTGAACAAATTCCTGCATCAAAAACCGATGGATTTGCATGTGCGTCTATTTGACATAAATGTTAATCGTTTTAAGACTCATTATTTAGATTTTATGGGCCATGGGCGTGCAGTTGATTGCATTCAGCATTTCAAAGAAGCGAGTAAATGATTGAAACTAGCTAACCTAATCCAAATTTTTATGGATGGGCCAAATATCAACTTGAAATTTCACCATGATTTCCAAAGTGAGGTTCTTAAGAAAGAGACTGACAAATATCTAGGCTAGATGACATAGGTACATGCAGCCTGCATCATTTGCACAACTGTTTTCAAGCTGGATTTAAAATCACCAATTGGGATGTTGGGGGAGTCATGAAGAACTTGTACTGGCTAATGAAAGATTCCCCAGCCAGAAGATATGATTTTAAAAGTATAACAGGCAGTAGTGTCTTCCCATTAAAGTTTTGTGGCCATAGGTGGGTGGAAAGGTTGGTGTAGCTGAAAGAGCTCTTGAAGTACTTCCTAACATGACGTCATTCGTAAATGGTATCCAGAAGGACAAAAAAACAAAACAAAAAGCAAAACATTTGACACTGTAAAAGAAGCATGTTCAAATCCCTTAACTGCCAGCAAGTTGCATTTTTTTGTGTCTGTTGCGGAGCAAGTGTCACCTTACCTAACAAAGTTTCAAACTGATAAAGCTATGGGACCTTTCATTTCTGATGATATGGAAGCCGTAATTAGAGACCTGATGAAAAGGATCATAAAGCCAGATGTGTTAAAACAATTAGACTGTGCTTACAAACTAGCTCATTATGAATGGAAAGATGGTGATCTGCTAACATATGACAAAGTGGATGTTGGTTTCTCTGCTGACAAAACTCTTAACGAATTAAGAAAACTAAAGATTTCGGAGCGAGACCTAATGGAGTTTCGTTTAGAATGCAGGAGTCTTTGCTCCTGAAATCATCACTGAAGTTAATTTTGGTGAGAAATGCTGCTTGCCTAAATCCAACTAATATGGCACAGAAAAATATAGTTTCAAAACTAACTAAACAGTTTCGTCGTGTGTTAACTGTGCTGGTGGATGTAAAGAGATTCGATGAAAAAAAGTGTGATGACGTTGAAAGAGATTACAAGAAATTTGTTGGAGACATTGTCGTAAGAACTATTCTAGTTTTCACAACTACAGCCAAGGTGCAACAAGACTGGATGACTTTTTTGTTGAGTTTGTTGAAGACAATCCAAAATACGAGACACTGTGGAGTGTAATTCGGACTATTCTTACACTATCACATGGCCAAGCAACAGTTGAGCGGGGCTTTTCAACAAATGCAAAAAATGAAGTTGAAAACAAAAAAGCAGAGACTTACGTTGCACAGAGGCTGATTCAAGACCACGTCCGAAACGTTGGCGGTGTGCTAAATGTCACGATTGATTCAGCCCTGATTAAATCTGTGAAGGCAGCACGACGCAAGTATGATGAGTACTTGGAGCTTAATAAAAAGAAAAAGCAGCCAGAAAATCCTAAACGAAAACGAAATGAACTCCGTGAAACTAGGAAACGCCTGCGCATGGACATTGATAGACTTGATGCATCTGCTGAGCAGGCATTAATAGATGCTGAAAAGACGGGAAAACGAGAGCATCTGATTAAATTTAACGTTTTTAGAAAAAGTCTACGCGAAAAAAAAAGAGGAACTTGACGCTATTGACATTGTGGTTCGTGCAGCAGATCACTAGAATGCAGACTTATAGGCCTAAAATAAAACTTTAATAGGATCTTTAAGTGACTGAATAATTCTTGATAAGGCTACATTATTTTTTCCTCGGCTGTTGCTGTTGTACTTCCTGCGGATCTTTTAATGATCTGCACAAAGTTTAACATCAACAGCCTCAAGCCTAAAATAAACAAGTATTAGTGGTAATGAATGATGCAGCAATGAACATTGGTGATGATTTTGACGGATGGCATTCAGCAACAAACATGATGGCAAAAATTCTGGGACATTAAAAACTTGTCTCACTACTAATAAAAAGCTGTAAAGATGTTGGTAAGTTCTACCAATGAATGTTTCCTGTGTTCAATCAAGAAATGGGTCCCTAAAAATGACCTTAATGTTTGTATGGCTTTTGACCATGCTAAGTAGCCTAAAAAATGGTTCTTGGGTACACAAAATTGAAAAATTGACGAGACAGGCAGCGTTTTTTAAATAATTTTTTCCCATTTTGAGAGGTAGCCTAGCCTAAAGAGGTTTTTGTATAACTTACTGAAGCAAATTTTTATTGGAAGTAACTTTTGGCAGTTTTAGCAGGGCTTTTAAAATAAAACTATTTTTGTTAGAGTAATCAAAGCTAGCCTGGATCAGATTTCATTTCAGAAATCCAGAAGAAGAAAAATATTTGATGCGGGGCTTTTTAGGTGATGCAGCGGTGCCTGAGAACCATTTTTTCACTTTTCATGGCCTTAGAGAAATTTTTTGTATTAACTTTAATTTTAGCATGGCGACTACAAAGATTTGTAGGCTACTGGCCAGTTGCTGGTAGACTATGGTGACAAATTAATTTTAGCCTATGCTTGGTACAGACCATTACAATAGGCCTATAACAAAGCAAGGTTAAAGCAATTGCAAATGAACGATTAAATTTGCTGATACTATTTTTTTGCGCAAAATTTAAAAAGTGCTTGAATTTGGTGTGAAGGTAAGCCTTGAAAGTCCTTGAATTTTATTTCCTCAATGCTGTGCGAACCCTGTGTTTCTTCCAACGTGCCATGGTTTGTGGACCTATTGAACAGTCCAGGGAAAGTCCAGTACTGCTACCTGTGTCATCGGACCTCCTCACACAACACCGAGGCAGGCCCCTGAACCTGCGAGCAGCTGGTTTTTTGTTGCCTGTGACTCATCACCTTATTCAATGTCACAGGCAACAACTGAAGGTGTATGAAGCCAATTGGCGATGATGTCTTACCTGGTGTACTGAACAAAGTGTTGATCCTTGCATCCTGTTGGTTACTTCCTCGTCTGCTTCCCTGGACTATCTCTTCCAGTCGGGCATGTCTCCCATTGCCATCAAAGGGTACCAGTCCGTCATCAACTCTGTTTTAACGAGCATAGGACCTTCGGAGGCCAGAAACAGCAATGTGTTTCTCGGCTCATACACGCATTCGTTAACATCTGGCCATGAGTTCGGCGTTTGTTTCTGTTGAGGAATTCTGGTGGGAAGGAATTAATCTACGGGCTGGATAATTACCTTCCCTTTCCGTGGATCTTGTTCAGTCTGCCAGTATGACGATCGCTTGACGGCGTCACGTTGCTACACTTTTGCAGCGGTGCTGACGTTCGGTTCCTTGTCTTGCATATCTGTCTGGGGGTGGTGGCTTAACTTCTGCAGACACGTTTCTAGTACTTATACTAGGTCTCACATTCTGGCACTCTGGCAAAATGACCTCTTTTCCGGCAGACAAAACACTTTAGCTTTCTTCTATGCCTTTTGTTTTCTTCTGGCTGTCTGCCCTTTGACTTCCATTTCCTTTTTTGTAGCAACTGGTTTGTTACTTGCTGGTTTCTCTGCTCTCTCAACCTCCTATACCACACGCCATGACTGTTTGCTGTGACGTGCATATCACGTGACTGGGCTAGCCCAATCAGACTGCCAAACAGACGTTGTTCTCTTCCGTCATTGGCTAACTCATGGTGAGGTCACGGCAAACAGCTATTGCGCATGGTTTACAGCGCCTGTCGTCTTCCAGCAGTAGACATCTGACATTCCTGGGCGTGTAATCTTCATCCCTAAATGAAGTGGTCTTAAGGAGTTCACTTTCGTGGCTGTTCGACAGTCCGCCCAGCATTATCTTCACTACAAATTCTTTCGTAAGTCCATTGCATCCTGCAACCTTAGCCACTTCCCCTAGACTCTGGACTCAGTCTACATAAATAGGCATGCCTTCCCCCTTCCCCAACTTGCATTGCAGCAAATTCTTGAAGGCAAAGTACTTCCGTAACTTTTTACTTTCGGCATTTTTGTTATACATGTGGTTGTTGGTCATCTTCGTCATTGCCGGCGCTATTCAAGCCTACGAACTCGCTTGACCTTGAAACTTGCAACTAACGATCTACCGCTTCGCTTCCAATAGAATACACATTTTTCTTTCCTAGAAATACCAATCCGGAATTCAAGATAAAACTACTTTCGCGACTAATTACACTTGCCGTTAATTATCCACGAAGCATCCAGGGTTGTTTGATTTAAATCAACCCGATTTAAATCACTTGAATTTTTTTTTTAAAATCATTGATTTAAATCATTTTGCCTATTTTAGTACATTTATTCAATTTTTTGTATTGAAAAATACTTCACTGTATTGCAAAATGACTGCGATGTTGCTGGAGTGCGCAAGAGCAAAATCCTTCATAGGTTTATTTTCTATGTTGGGGTGTTAGCCTAAGCCTAACCATTTAGCAAGCATTAAGAGACTATAAGAAACATTTTGTTATTTATCTAGTCTCTTAACCTGTGCATGGGATTTCCCAATGCGGAAACTAAAGTGAAACTGCCGGTAGCTAGGAAAGTCATTGTGGGCCTGGTTGACAAAAGAAAAGAGAGGGTTAAGTCTGCAGCAAGCCGCAAAAAAAGACTCCCCTAGTTATGCTTAAATGCAAATATAGTAACCGAGCCAGACGATAATGAGAACATAACTATCACCCAACTTTGGTTAACCAAGGTTTTGAAATAAATTTTGTATTTTAATGATTTTTACCCCTCCAATTCAATGTTGTATACAAAATAACTTTTTTTTTGAAAAATACAATTTAAATCAAAAAATTCGATTTAAATCAAAAAAATCTGATTTAAATCTAACAAATCCGATTTTTAAAAAAAAATTATGATTTTTTTTCAACCCTGGAAGCATCTCCCTCGATCGTTTTGCCATTGCTTTCTTCGTCTCGGTTTACGTCGCGATCGTTACGTCTGGTCCGTCAATTCGTTTTTCATGTTTGAAAAATTCGAACACATTCAAATGTCACTTCTGGGTATTCACTTTTACACAAATTTCAATTTAAATGTCCGTCTGACACTTGAAATCTTGCTTGAACAACATTTGAAATCATTTGACCCAGAATCTGTACTCGGTCTTCGTGACCTTGATCGCGACGAACAACAAACAAGATGGCGGCCGCGGGGATTCCCAGTCTTTTCAAACTTGGTAGCGTCGTCGTCCAACTTATTTGGCTCAAAAACCTTCGTATCCCGCACTGAAAAGTGTTTTTTGGGCCCTAACCCTATTTGTGTTTAGGAATTCTGGTGGGAAGGATTTAATCTACGGGCTGAATAATTACCGTCCTTTCCGTGGATCTTGTTCAGTCTGGCGGGATGACTACGATCGCTTGACGGCATCACGTTGCTGCACTTTCGCAGTGGTGCTGACAGGGCTCGACTTAACCTCACAAAATTGATTAGCAAAACTGCGATGCAAAATAAAACATTTATAGCAGATTCTGAATACTGATTAGCAGTTTTTGTTTTATTTACTTCTTAAAAACAAATAGGCCTAGGCTTAACACATGTTTTTACTTTTTGTTTTCTCAACAGACGGAAGCTTCCAAAGCTCTCGTTGCGTTCATTGAGTATTTTTAAAATTCTGTCTAATTTATTTTTAGTTTTTAATTACATAATATTTTTGGGCAGTAACATTAACATTCCTCGAAAAACATCGCTGCAATTCATACTGTGAAAAGATCGATCCGTTATAAAATAACACTACCAAGTTCGCTAAAATTCACAACTCGGACTCACGCTTAGTCCAACAAATTTTCGATACCACCCAGATATCTTCATCAGGTCTTGAGGATTTTTCTGCTTTCTACATCAACAACATCGTTGTTTACTTCGTTGTTCACTACGTCGTCTGCTTTGCACACTTTTGCATTCGAATTCGGCCGCGACCGCAGCCTCCCGTATTTATTGGGCTGCATGCGCTGTGCACTCGTGAGTCCCCATTGATGGTTCAACCGCTCGCTGAGTTCTCTTCCTACCAGGTGTGTAACTCTAGGGAAAGCTGGGCCTTGGATGTTCATCAAAAGCTCCCCGTTCATTTCATGTTGTTGAATAGCAAGTGATTCAAGGCAACGGAGGTGGGAATCTCGTGCCGAATTCGACTTGAGCAGAGTGCTTGTGCCTTTCCAGTCCACCTCATGCTTCAAAGATTTGCAGTGGACTGCGATGCCGTTGTCATCCTTTTCATTCCTCACGTTGGCCATATGCTGGGCTACCCTGGTTCGTACACCTTTTCTGGTCTCTCCAATATAAACAGCATCGCAGTCTCTGCACGTTTTCAGTGTCTCACGCTTGCCTTCCACTTTGTCCACTTCCTTCTTTCCTGTAATTCTTTTCTTGAGTCCTTCAACATTCTTAAAATACGTTCTAAACCCTTGTTCTTTTAAAATCTTCTGCACTTTGCTCGCAACTCCTTCTACGTATGTTAAAGCTACTCTCGGGCCCCTTCTGTCTACTTCTTCCTCTCTACTGCCTTCTTTCTTTCTTTCCCAATCTATGACAGCACGTGCTTTCTTCCTTAACCTGTTTAGGAGTCCTCCAGGGTAGCCAAGTTTTAAAAACTTTTCTTTCACTCTTTCCAAGTGTGGTCTCGCTAATTCTTTCGTGCTCGCATTCCTCATCATTCGGACAAACTCATTCTGTGCCAATGCTTTGAGCTGCTCCTTCGGGTGCCCCGAGGTATAAGGAATAGCACGATCTGTCGCCGTTGGTTTTACATATGGTTCATACATAACTTCTCCTCGTTCTCCTCTCATCAACTTCACATCTAGTAAACAACGATGTTGTTGATGTAGAAAGCAGAAAAATCCTCAAGACCTGATGAAGATATCTGGGTGGTATCGAAAATTTGTTGGACTAAGCGTGAGTCCGAGTTGTGAATTTTAGCGAACTTGGTAGTGTTATTTTATAACGGATTAACATTCCTACAGCTTCAAGACATTTGTTGCAGCTTTGCACAATCGTTGCGAATCGTTGGGATTGTCATTGGGCCATGCATTGGACTAGTGGCACCAGGACGAGCGCTCTTCCAAAATCCATTTTCTCCCCCCTCTCCCCTGTGGTCGTTTCTGCTATATGGGCTATACCCACTCCATGCTGCTATTAAAACGACTAAGTTTGGCTTCTTTTTTTTCGCGCTTAAACGAAATGCAAACCACATAAGCTAATCACTTGCTGTTTCCAATTATTGGTAAAAACAGCTGCTACGAATGCTGTTCTCATTCGGAGTCCAACAATGTAGTTTTTTTGCGTCGCAGCTTTGCGACACACAATAAAAATTGATTAGCAAAACAATAATACTGCATCGCAAAGTGCGATGCGATACTGCTTACGTCGAACCCTGGGTGCTGACGATCGGTCACGCAGCAATGGCCGTTCTAGGCCAATCGTTAGACCAGGTCAGTTCCAGGCGTAGCACACTAACGTTTCGCTAAGCCCTATCTCGTTGACTAACCATCTTTGTCTCTGCTGGCACGCGTCCGTCCTCGCCGATATCTTGATACAGAGAGCGGCACGACAACACACTGCACGTGTCACAACAATGTCGTGCCTCACTGTGTTTGCAGTCAGGCACGAACCGCCAAAATGGTCTGCGCCATTTTTCCCAACAGTTTCCCTCCTAGAATCATCTCTAGGTGTTGTCGAGTTTGATGGTGTATCCTTACGAACTGCTTCACACGGCATCGTTGTTTCATCTTACTCAGAAAAGTGATTTTGGTGTCTGTGGCTACTGCTACTCGCCAGATTGAAATGGCTGCCTTTTCCAGAGAGGACTGCCATATTTGTTTTGGTAAAGATGGTCTACTGTGACTCTTCCTGTGGAGTTCTGAGTCAAGAATCTGCGTTCGGATGAGGTCCCCGCACCCAGTAGTTATCTAGGCCTTACCTCTAGTGGTGGACCCTTCGACGGATGAACATTCACAGTGTCCTGTTCACGCGTTAAAAGCTTACCTTGAATACACCCAGCTGCCAACTTCAACGCAGGCATGGCAAGATAGACTTCTCCTTGGACTCCTCTGTTTCTCTTGGTGACCCGACTCCTACTTATGTTTCTCCGTCGAAAATCGTGGTCTGGATCTGTGAAGTGATTCGCCGTGTCAGCAATATCATCCCCAATCACTTGAATCTTACCCGGATGTGCGAGCGCATCAGTTAAGAGCGTTGGCTTTGTCTTGGGCATTTGCAGCAGTTGTGCCTTTTGACGAAATTGTGCCTACGCAGTAGGCAAGAACTAATGCCTGGCTGCTATGTGGAAGATGTTGCCTATTTACCTCATGTGTTTCACAAACAAAAACCCATTTTGTTTGTGAACCTAATGTTATGGTACCATCTGAACATTTTAGCTGTGGGTTACCTTGTTGTCTCTTGTTGGACAAAGTTAGCTAATAATACTAAAGGAAGTATTTTCGGTTAAGTACAAACTAATTTTATCTGTAAAACTAGCGGTTTTCAACACTGTTTACATGATTGCTTCGTTTCGTAGACTCAAGGGATTTAAAGGCTTGAAGGGAGAAGACCAAGAGGAATTGAAGAAAAAGCTACCCATTGTTAAAAATGCAGAGTAAGTACCGTTATCAAGGAGTGCAGATTTCCCATTATTTTAGTGCATATTTTCTTATATAGTTGTTTAAAGCAAGTTCTTTCAGTATTTTTCATTCTATGTGCGACAATACAGAAAATGGTTGGATTAGAAGCTTTGGTGAGGTCATCAGAATCCTATTTTAGTTCGTTGGCACCGTTAGTCAAAAGTATTAGTTAAAGCATACTGTGCGGTCGAGAATCGAGATATGCAGCGTTTTTAAATAGTGAACTTGAATTCCTTTTTGGAAAACCAAGCTTGCAGCATAGCATTTAATAATATAATGAAAGCTTATTTCTAGCAAAGTTAGAGATATGCTACTGAACATACTTCGGACAAAACAATCCTATTTGTTTAGCTTACATGTATCTTGATTTATTATTGACGCAGTGTGTGTTTATGCATTTTAGCGATGTTTTTGAGTGCTTTAAACCATGTGTTTGCCTGAATGCGGCTGCTGTAACATCACTTTAAATAACCAGCCCTTGTATTGGTCAATCGAAAATCTCCAACCAATTCCAGTAAAACTAAAAACTGGATATGAACACCAGTTTCTTTTGTGGAAAATTATCAAACGTATTCCCTTAAGTATGCGAAAAACTTTTCTTTTCTAAGAGTGAATTATTTGCCATTTTTTTTGCTTGGTTTCTTCATTCCTGGGCAAAACAAAATGTTGCCTGAATGTGTCCTGAAATATGAAGCTTTGACATAAATTTTTGTTTAAAAATATGCTCATTTACACTAATTCCACTTTACTGTGTATCCAGGGTGTTGAGTTTACAATGGTGCGACATTAACCTTTGTAGTAATTAAACTCTGGTAAACTAAATTCATTTGAAACCAATATGGACAAATATTAAGTCTCATGTTTCTTGTGATACAGTCCATAACCTTTCGCAGTTGTATCAGAAATAACAACCTAACCCAAGATTGCGTGTACCAATGAATTAATATTAAATTCAGTTTGCTGCACAAACTTCCCAACTGTCTTAGTGTTCAGTTCAGTACGCTTTGAACAAGGGTGTACCACAGTTATGCTGTGTTTGAGATCTGAAGTGCAGGTAACCAATTTGAAGTGGTAAAGCATTTATTGTAGTTTTACAAATCTTCACAATTTAGACATTAATGCGTTAACTTCTCTGGTATCGTATTGCCACTAAGAGTCGTCCGTGCTTGTAATGCTTATGACAGTGCCTGTAGTTAAACTTTGCATGCGTGAACCAATATAGGGCTGTGAAAAGCACATTGCCCGTGGGTGTCAGTGGACTTCCTAACATACAGTTCACTGCACCAGTCCATTTCCTCCTTACTAACTTTAAACATGGAGCTGGAAGCCCTGGAGTAGCCACTCTTCACGCGAGCGGTGGGCAGGACGTGTACTTCCGGTGGCGGCCATTTTCTAATGCTTACACCGCGTGAGGAGCAAGAGAGGACGTGTCTCAACCACGATCGATAGTTGCAATGACGTTTAACAAACTTAAGAGAACGTAGCGGTCAAAGGAAGAACTGCAGTTTGTTTTGGTTGTTCCTTTCTACTTAGTTTATTTCCAAGAAAGGAAGTGTACCACCTTTTTTTTTTGTGGGGATGGGTGAAGGGGAAGAGGAAATTGCTCCTTCCTGCTTTTTCTGTCCAAATAAAGAAACAGATAATAAAAGTTATTTTGTGGGGGTGGGGGGGGGGGGGGGGTGCTCTTACTTTTTAATTCGACGTGTCGCACGTCGAATTAATGTGGTTGTGGCCAAAAAATGCGGGTAGCCGATTTACGTCAGTGACATCTCCTCAAAAACCAGACACATTTGTTAAATTCTGATCCGCAGAAATTCAAGTATGCGGGTGGGTGACTTGCAGTGCGCCAGTACACAAGTTATTATGCGCTAGTTATTTTAGTTAAGGCGGTTTCAGTTCGCTAACCTCTAAAAAGGTCTCTGAGCGGAAAACCGTCGTGAAATAGTACACAATCAGTGGCTGACGTCAGCGCTTCCTCAGCGTAAAGGTGTGCGCAAAACGCCGATCATACGAAAAATTGCGGCGTGTAACTGCGCATTTCGGCAAGTCAGCTCTTCAACATTGCGGTCGGTTAGAGGCTATCGTGTACGTCGAGATGGCTCCAATCTTATGGCGCAGAACAACACAAAGTGAGTCATCAGTTACCTTTACGATGATCTGGATGGTACACCGAATTTCTATGATTGAATCTGGACGGTACAATGAATGCGATGCTCGTATAAGACTTTTGCTGTTAATTACTGCGCCATCCTCGCTGCTTTCGGGTGCGATATGTTAGTGTTTTATTATTTGTATTTGTGGTGTTGTTTCCTATTGAACGAGTGATCAAAGCGAATGATGTCCTGTTTTCACAGTGGCGGACTGGCCAGAGGGAGGGAAGGGCGAAATATTCTTAATGGCCTCTGACTTTCAGATTTTTTTTTAAAATCCGTAACAGGAAGACTCGCGTAAGTTTTATTGGTTCGACATTAGTTTTAACCACAGATTTAAAATTACAAATAATAATAATAAAGATAATTATAAAACGCTAGTAAAACAAGTACTTTGTATTGAGTAGCCTAACAAAAATTGGCCACATGAAATTGCAGTGTTACATTCAACGTGGACTTTGTCACAATTTTCGTGTGCATATTTTAACTTTTGTTAATGTTAGCTTTAGTTGTAATTTAAAGTAGTCAACCTCACGTACCCTCAGCACAATATGATTTCTCCTACCCCCACCAAATTACCTGATGAATTTATGAAATATGGTGTTCGAAGATTTAAAAAATGTAAAAGTCTGATGAACAAGAACAACGGGTACGAGAAACTGTAAAACAACGAAGCTTTCAGTTTATTTTTTTACATCTTCCAAAAATACTCCTCACTTTAGCTATTCTCAGAGCTTGGCTCTCTCTTTGCCTGTGAATAAGACTTCTCTGCCGTACCCAGCCTGCCCTCAGGCAACAAGCGCCAGCGCTCCCAGTGTCACCGGACAGCATCGTCACTTTTTTCTTGGGCAGCGCAGGGAGAAGTCGCTCCATTTCTGTGCGCTGTTTTCTCTTTGTTTCCGTTTGGCAGACGTGGAGGCCATCGACTGGGGAGTACGCTCCACAGCTAACTCGGTCCTTCACAGGAGGGACGCTTTCCTGAAAGAAGCCCCCGCCATCCCAAAGGACACCCTTGAAAAGCTAAGATTGCTACCTTTCCACAAGACCGACAAGCTTTTCAACGGCGAACTCCTAACGATCGCACCGGAGCTAAGGGACAAGACGAAATCGAAGAAGGACTCAGCCAAACCAAGGAATCAAGGTAGGGGATTCCATCCGAAGCTCTTTCCGGAACACCACTTCTCGTCAGGACCTCAACAAGGACGAGGAAGTGGCAACCACCAAGGGGCAAGAGGGAAAGACAACAAGGACCACAAGGACCAAGGAACATTCCCTCAGAATAAACCTTTCCCCCAACGCAAGAAGTTCGGCAGGGGGCGGGGGAAAAACCAGTGACGACCATCAGGCAGAGTCGGCCCCTCTTCACCGGCCGGTGGGGGGCAGACTGAGCCGCCACCTTACCACGTGGCGGTCTGTTACGACAGATTCCTTCGTTCTGTCGATCATCGCTCACGGATACATACCACCTTTTCAATCCATTCCAAGACTGGCAAGAAGGGCACCGGCAGAGATGCTAGAAAGAAAGGACGGACCTCTGCAAGAAGAATTGGAAACACTGCTGAGCAAGGGAGCAATCCAGGAAGTCCCACCAGAGGAAGAAGGCTTCTTCAGCTCGGCGAGAGTGATTGCAAAGAGGGGGGGGGGGGCAGAAGGTTGATATTCAACCTTCGGCACCTGAACACTTTCATCCACAATCAACATTTCAAGATGGAAACCCTCCACTCCATCAGAGAGGCAATGCAGAGGTACGAATTTTCGACAACCATCGACCTCGAAGATGCGTACCTCCATGTTCCACTACACCCGAAGTGCTTCAAATTTTTCAAACTGGCCCTCAACGGGAGGGCTTTCCAATTCGTCGTGCTCCCCTTTGGGCTAAACACGGCCCCGCACGTTTTCACCTCAATCCTGAAACCTGTTCTGGGGAAGCTCCATCAGCTCAGGGTAAAGGTGCACAGGTACCTCGACGACTGGATGGTGAACAAAGCGGAGGAACGACTGGTTGCAGACACGAGGGTTACTCGCAACCTCCTTCAGAGCCTTGGCTTCGGCATCAATCTCAAGAAATCAAGAATGGTACCGGCGCAGTCATTCACCTTCTTGGGAGCGAGGTTCGAATCACTATCGTTCAAGATTCGGCCCTCAGACGAAATGATACACAAGCTATGGGAATCGACCCAAGAGTTGTTGCAGCTGAGGCAGACTACTGCAAGGGAACTCAACAGAGTGATTGGCCAAATGGACTCAATGGCAGATCTGGTGCCATGGGGAACCTGGAGAGCCAGGAGCCTTCACTGGTTCAGGAAGACAGAGTGGACGGAAAGAAGATCATGGGAGGACATCATTCTACTAGACAACTGCCAAGGGATGCAGTGGTATGGTTGAACGAAACGAACAACCTTCTAGAAGGAGTTCCAGTGCACCCAGCAATCCCAACAAAGACCCTCTTCACGGATGCCTCTCTGACGGGCTGGGGTGCACATATGGGGGACCTGCAGACGTCAGGGAACTGGTCGCCCACAGAGTCACAACTACACATAAACAACCTGGAACTGAGAGCGGTACTCAACGCCCTGAGGACCTGGGGACAGGACATCCAGAACGAGACAGTACAGGTGATGTCCAACAACACTGCAACAGTGTCTTACATCAAGAGAGGAGGAGGCACGAAGTCGACATGCCTCCACTCGGAAGTCTGAGATCTTCAGGATCTGCGTGGACAGGAACATCACGCTCGTCCCACGACACATTGCGGGCAAGAACAATGTCCTGGCGGATCAGCTGTCAAGACAGGGGAAGACAGCCCCAGCGGAATGGACCCTGGAGGCAAAGGTCTGCGAGGCACTTTTCCACCTGTGGGGAAGACCGACAGTAGATCAATTTGTCACCTTCCAGAACAAACGCCTGGCACAGTTTGTGTCTCCATTCCCGGACGAGAGAGCATGGGGAACGGATGCATTGACCCTGGACGTCCGCATACCTGTTCCCCCCCCATTCATTCCGATGCAGAAAATTCTATCAAAGATAAGGGTCTCATCAGGAAGATTCATCCTCGTCGCACCACTCTGGTCGCACCAAGCTGGTTCGTAGATCTCATGGAACTACGAAAGGAAGGCCCAGTACCACTTCCAGCACGGAAGACACTGGTCTCTCAGCACCAGGGAAGATCCCTCCACCAGCACCCAGAACGACTCCAACTACACGGCTGGCTGCTGTGAAGAGCGGACTTAAAGCGGCGGGATTCAGATCAGGCGTTGTCGACAAGGTCGTACAATGTCACAGGAAGTCAACCCGTGACCTCTACGAGTCATGCTGGAAAAGATGGCAAGCATGGTGCAAGAAATCACACACCGACCCCTGCAACCCAGCTGCAACAGATCTCATGCAATTCCTTCTTGAATTGTTCGAGAAGAAACTGTCAGTGGCAGCCATAAAATGTTATAGGTCTGCCATCAACTCATTCTTAACAATTTACGGTAGATAGGAGGTCATCTCCAACCCAATTGTCACAAGACTCATGAAGTCCTTCGGTACTCTCAGGCCAAGGATCGCGAAGCAACTGCCTTCATGGAACCTCCCTGTTGTCCTACAGCACCTCGCGGGACCACCCTACGAGCCAACGGCAAAGGCTTCGACATTGTTACTAACTCAAAAGACAATTTTCTTAGTAGCGATGGCCACAGCGGGACGACAAAGCGAACTAGCGGCGTTGTCCCGCAATAGGAAGTGCCTCCAAGAAACCAGCGGTTGGACACAGGTCACACTTGCGTACTCACCCGAATTCAGGGCGAAAACGCAAAGGCCCGAGGAATGGACTAAACCCATCGTTATCCAAGCACTCAGCTACATTCTTGGGAGAGACGACCAGGAAAGGACCCAGTGCCCCGTCAGAGCACTCAGGTACTACCTGGATCGTACTAAGGACTGTGACAGCAAGGAAGAATCATCCTTTGTACCACTGTTCCTCGCAGTCGATCCCACTGAAGACAAAGATACGACGTCCACCAAACTGACCCCTAAGAAGATCGCTCAGTGGATCGTACTCGCTATTAGGAGGGCATACGAAGCTACCGAAGAGTGCATCGACATGCCAACAGGTGTCAAAGCCCACGAACTCGGGGCACTCTCAGCGTCCTGGGCTTTCACAGCCGGAATCCCAATCCAGGATATCACGTCTGCCTGCTCATGGAGGCACAAGTCTGTTTTTATCAAACACTATTTCAGAGAAGTGGGCGATATTTCTAGACTTACTAGATTGGGACCCCTAGTGATGGCCGGAGCCAACACACCTGGAACGTCAGCACCACAACTATGAAGGTAAGAGTTTGTTTGTTAGTTTGAGACTCCCTAGCCGTCCCAGCCCAAGCTTGACCCACCTCCGTTTGGACGAAGTCAGCTAAAGTGAGGTGAGTATTTTTGGAAGATGTAAAAACTAGTGTTTTAAACGTAAAAGTTGTTTTTACTATCCTAAAATACTCACCGGAACGGAGACCCACCCTCCGGCCCCGCTCAAGCCTGGCAGGGTTCGGTGACACTGAGAGCACTGGCGCTTGTTCCCTGAGGCCGGGCTGGGTACGGCAGGGAAGTCTTATTCATGGGCAAAGAGAGAGGTGAGTATTTTAGGATAGTAAAAACAACTTTTACGTTTGAAACTGTAGTTTTTGTAAGAAAACCAATATCAGCGTCCGATGAAAACTTATCTGATCAGTGATTGCATCGTCGCGCACAAGATTCTGGCTCATTTGCCGTATCGTAGTAGCAAAAGTTACGAGACAATTTTTTTTAATGTAATGTGCAATATACAGTACACCACGTATTTAGATTTTTTAGTAGTGTCCTGTTGGTATGTCTGCCATTCTAACTTCGTACATCAATTACAGATATTTTTTATTCTACCACGCGACACGTCGAATTACTAATGCAGTGTTAGTGCATCTTGTTTCCTAACTGGGAAAGAGATGACAAAATAGGTTTCTTTGTTTGCCAATCATATTAACCTGATAATTTTAGCATTACATTGTCCTGAATTAATGTTTCCCTGGAGGCTTTTTAGTTGCTTGTAGCCGCCTGCTTGCGTGTCCCACTGCGCATGCACAGCCCTCTCTATATAAGCGAGAACGTGGTTGGTCTCGGCATTCATTTTCCTCCAGAGGTTCCTACGCGTCACCTCGTTTCCCGCTTTCGCACAGGAATTTGGATTTTTACTTTCGACCATCTCGTTTTCGCACATCCCCATTACGATGGAGAACGCCCTTTCGACCACAGCTCCGACCTTGGATGCTGTGCTCCCTCCGGCTGCTATCCCGCCCGCCCACGACGTCATGGCACGACCGGCCATCACCAAGACAGTCGCGCCTCTGACGACGACAACTCCTCCCCGCTCCAGAACGGCCAACACACTCCGCCGCCTTTCGACCTTCCCACTTTGGAAGACAACGTCCGTCAAGCCAAAGCACTATTCCGGGAAGCCAAGAAGAAATTACTGCAAGCCTCATCACAAGTGGCCCTTTCGACCACTAACTCCCCGCTCGATCTCTCGTCTAGATCGTCACGCAGAGAACACAGCGTCACACGTAGCGAAGCTCACAACCTTGTTGATTCAGTCTTCCGTCACTACGCCGGCACAAACTCGATGCCTCCTCCGTCGTGCTCCTCGTCGAGACGACGGGCTATCACGCACGAGTGGGTTATCGCGCACGAGTGGGTTATCGCGCACGAGTGG